>JAVQKC010147615.1:0-20583 GCA_036025475.1 Philypnodon macrostomus | reverse complement strand
TCTCACAGTGGACATGCACCTACGATGAAAATTTCAGACCCCTTCATGACTTCTAAGTGGGAGAAATAGCAAAATAGCAAGGTGTTCAAATACTTGTTTTCTTCACTGTATGTAGTAATACAAGTTCCAGCTTAATGAATGTGTCTTCACTTATATATATATAAAACTATTGTTGTAAATACACTTTAGAGTAAATATTTATACTTTTTTGACAGATGAATATTTGTACTGTATTCATTAAAATAAGTTTGTACAATTGTCATCCATTTTTTTGCATTTTTGTATCAAAGCCTGTAAAGATCATGGTTCATACAAATCTGAACTGCCTGTTACTGATAAAGAGGGTTGACATGAACAGTTGCCAAGGCATTGAACTTGAGATAAATTTACATATATTTTATAGCTGTGTTATATTCTGGTAAACTCAATGACACAGCACAGTTGCCAGTGAATGTGATGTGGCCCGATTCAGAGACAGAGTCAAAGCTGCATAATCAAATATATGGGAATGAGTCTGAAGCTTGTGCTGAGCACTTGCTAAAATGATGGCTCCAAAAATATAAGGCAGGCAAGATTATAGTCTTTTACACAGGTTGAATATCATCATGAAGACGAGAGCAAGCTAAAAGATCACGGCAGTTTTTGTTATTTCTTTCTCATTAAATTCACATGATGTACTACTGACAAAGACAACATTTAAAAGGTCTCAATAAAAGGAGCAATTCACATTTAGCATATGATTTAATATACTGATATTGATGAACCATTCTGCTTGTACAACAACAGTTTAAGACAAATGTAGAAAGTTACATGTAAAAAGTTAAGACATTTGCTCAAGAACTCTCATCACTCATTCCTAAACTACTTTTAGGCAGAACAGACTGAAATATTTGCTTGATTTTGAAAAAGGCAAATATTTAGTGAGCAGATTCTTAGCACAGAAAAACTCCACTCACTTCAGCTTGCTTTGTTACATAAGAAGCTTGTTTTTTTTTAAAGTCTGCGTGACAGAAATGGTTAAGGCACAAGAAAAACTGTCTGTGAATCTCAAAAGGTAATCATTCATGCATCTGAAAAATGTAAAAACAATACTCCACAAACACATCACACTCCATATATTCAAGATCCATTAGCCAGTCAAGTCTTTATCATAATTGAGCAGGTCACATGTGAGGAAGAGGTCTGAGCGGCCATTTTCCAGTAGCATTCTGTTGAGTTGTGCACTGGTAGTGTTGATTTCGTTTGTCTCATCCAGGGGCCAGTCTAGAAGCTGAGCGCTGGAGGGAAGATCAGGGAGGCCTGGTTGATAGTCTTCTAGTGGGTTTGGATACAGCAACTGACGAAGAGAGCGAATCCTCACAGCTGTCCTTATCAAGTCCATAAGACCAGCCATGGTGAGTGGGTTTAGGGCAAGGGCTAAGCTTTTCAGGGCAATGCAACATCCCAGAGAGGGCAGTAAGAGGCCCAGTAAGTTGTCAGTCAGGCCACAGCCACTTAGAGAGAGGTGCTGTAAGCTGCTGGAGGCCTGGGACAGGAGGCGGCGTATAGAAGGCAGCGTAGTTTCATCAAGTCTATTCTCGCTCAGATCCAGCTGTTTAAGGGTTGTGGCGTGATGGCTGCATGACAGATATGCCTGGTCTACTGGGGTCAAGCTCAAATATGGGAGTTCCAGTATCTCTAAAGGCTGGGGTAGTGAACTGGAAGAAAGAAAAAAAAAGTGACTTTGCTTTGCACACAATTTACTTTTTTTTAGGGCTCCACAATATATCACAAAATTATGGATCGAAAGTAGAGCATACATACCTGAGCAGCACACGGAGTTGACCAGGCAGACGTAGTGCAGTGAGGCTAAGACATTTGAGTTTCTGAAGCTGTGTAAGACCCTGTGACAAGTCTCTTAGTGCCTCTTCCTGTCCACTTTGGTCTCTTCGTAAATCCAAATTACAATAGTGCAAGCGAAGTGAGTGAAGAGCTGGAAAGGTGGAGAGGAGAGGCAGCAGTTCCGCTAAGCCCACGACTCCCAGGCTGCTGTATCTGACATCAATCCCCAGAAGGCCATGACGAGGCAGAAGCTCGAGCAGAGTCTTGATGCTTGATACGGAGATTTCTTCAACTCGGAGATACCTACACTGGAGTTTGAGCGGCCCGTGTGTTGTTAGAGCCATGCGGACACGTTCCCAAGATCGTGCATTGACAAAAAGATCAGCTCTCACATGAACCAAGACTTCGAAATCTTTATCGTCAGTGTCCATTCTGCTGCTGCCTTCATCGACAACTGTGCCCTCCATCTTCCTCTCATTCTCCATCCTCCTCCTCACACCCTTAACCAGCTCTTCTTTAGACTTCAAAGACACAATCATCCTCTCATCTTCTACATTTGTTTTACCCTGAACCTGTGTCTCCTCCTGCACCCTGTGGGCCCGTTCTCTTTTTACATCCGTCTCCCGCTGCAGAGCTGAGATCCTCTTTCTTTCCCTCTGAGCTCGTTTAGCTCCAGCCCGAGCCTGAACAGCCATAGTGCACAGAGCCACAGTCAGGGACCAGCCGCCCATCGGGTCGCCCAGGCTTCCCTCATCTCCCTGTAGTCCGCAAAGATCCAACACCTGCAGTACACTCCTGGAACATACCAGTAAAATATAAGGTTTTAGTGAAAATAGACGGCACAATAGTCTCTCATATTAACCATATTGTTACTGTTCAAAAAGCCTAAAGAATAGTGTTACCTCTGGTCTGAGAGCCCCCTGACCACAGCCAGTAAAAGAGCTTGTATGCACAGTCTATTTGGTGGTGCCTCTCCCCGTTTCCTCCGTCCACCGACCCGCAGAGTGCGTTCAGGCCATCGCTGAACCAGTTCACCTACAGCCAGCGGTCTGCAGCTGCTAAAGGAGGCCTCAAGCAGCGGTCCGTACAGCTCTCTAGGAACCCACCTCAGCCACGAAGGGGACGAGCTGTGGTCACTTACAACCTCAGTAGCACAAAGGCTCACCAAAGAAAGCACCATAGTGGCTCAAAACAGGACAGTTCTCAGCCTGAGCTAAAATGCACGCATGTGAGCGCTAGCTAGCTATCACAGCCAAATATAATGAGTCAAAAATATATTTACGACAGCAATAGGATACAAACTAATAAAGCTTCAATCTCCTGGTGGTATCAACAGTAAACCGTCTACAGTGGCGAATGGAAACCCCTGTGAAACACGAACATGATCTAAATACAGTAGAGCTGCTGAAGCAAAGGGTAGTGTTTACAAACTGACGCCTCTGCTGACGTAGCACGCAACGACGCACGTCACGTGACCTCTCAAGCGTACACAAAGCAGAAGGTGTAAAAATAAAATAAGAAATTTGAAGTGATCCTTGATGACAAGCTGAGTTGGAAGCCTCAAACTGACTACCAGAGAACTATTGGTATTCGATCTAAATGCAGATATATTTTGTACAATGCTCTAGTATTTCAATTACTGTGCAAAGGGTCCTAAGAGTTATTAATCATGTAGGATACAGATCATCCAAATGACTTCTGAAAGTACAGTGCCTTAAACTCTTTGACTAAAATTGCTTAATATATGTTCAAAGTTAAATGTAATGAAATGTAATATAATATAATATACAAAAGATCTAATAGGTAAAGCTATGTTACAAAATCTGTATGCATGCAAGCAGATGTGTATCCATTTATGAAGTAACTTTGACTAAGTGATTTCAAATTATGCAGTAATATTATCTAGTTTAAAAGAAATCATTATTAGACACATTTTGCTGTTTTTAATATTTAGTTAAGTGTTCTGACTGTTGTTTGCAGTAGGCCTATGTAAATGCTTGCAACAGTAACTTAAGATTGTAAATAAGAAGTAGAACTCCTCAAACAGTAACTGACAAAGTCTGATTGTTACAAATGTGATTCCAAAAAAAAAAAAAGTAATAAGCAATAAGCCATTCTCCCAAGACAGTTCTTGTTGTTTGCGTCTCCAAAATATAAAGAAATAGACCTGTGTATTTTTTTAGCAGAATTAATTTCAAGTTAAACAGTGCAAACAGTAAGTATTTATGGAACCTACTTGGAAATGTTATGAACGAGCCTTCCAGATGTATTTGTCAAAATGTAGGTTAGATGTTGACAAAGCACTATCACTGCCTCCAAGTTTAACCTGACACTTAAAACAGACCTCTGGAGAAATGCAAGGCAGTAAATGACTACAAAGAAGTGAAAACTCCTTATTATGAAGGCTCACTTCTCTTCCTCTCTCCCTCTCCCTCTCTCCCTCTCTTGGTTAAAAGTACTTTAATTTTAGGTATTTTCTTAATGTATTAATACATACATTTAACCACTAGATGTCAGTAAAGCATCACTTGCTGCAAAACTCCCTTGTTCATCTATCAAAGCATAAACATTTGAGTCTTCTTCACCTCAACCTATTTACTTAATAAATGCTAAAATTTATGAAGTTATGATTATTTATTTTTAATTTGTCTGTACTGATTTGAAATTGTCACGTCAAGCTTACTTTTATGAAGGCACTTTACACTAAATGTGAATAATAATAATAAACTTTAGCCCTTGTGTGCTTTGGGTCAAATTGACCAAAAAAATACATCTTTTTGCCACAAAATGTACTGGATTTAGCTTATCTTGTGTGACAAACAAGTACAAAAAAATATTTTGTGCCCTACCACTTTGAGCATCTTTGGGTCTATTTGACCCAAAGGTAACACAAGGGTTTTAATTGCTCAAGATGCGAGTATTACACCAGACTAGACATAGCTATAGTGATCGATACCTTCCTATTTGTTTAGATTTACATTTCACAGACCATGGCGCACACACAATTTCAACTCATAAACAAACAAGCATTTTAGCCAACAGTATGTCTTCTAACTTTACTGAGCAGTGTAACATTTCCATCCCAAGAGAGAGGTTACATTATGTTAAACTGCAGATTTACAATTATAATGTATGTATTTACACATTAAATAAAACAATAACAGATCTTCTATCAGCAGGTATTTCTATGTAACAGAAAGTCCTTCACTTTAGGTCAAACTTTATATTTGTTTATTTTGAGTCGCCATGGCACTGATTGTTTTTCCATGTGGCCATTAATCAAACTGTTATAATAGGATATTTCTAATCTCATAATCTGCTATTATTTCTAAATGTGTGTTAAATGAATGACACTTAAGCAGTATATTACACGATTGAATAAAACATAGTGTGATGTTTATTTAAGTTGACAGTTTTGATGGATTACCTCAAGCTTTTACAAAACAGGCAGATGGCAGGGGACTTCAACTTCAGAGCTATATTTCAACATTCTAAATCAGGACACAATCAAAGTTTGTTGTCTATCTGCATACAGTGGTGGAATAAACTAAACAATAACAAAACAGTCAGAAATCTAGACTTTAGCAGACCTGAGAACTACATGAAAAAAATCAATGTACCACCAGCTGCACCCAAACCACATTTTGAGAACCAATGCACAAAAGAAGTATAATTAGCACATGCATTTTGGCTTTCCCCCATAACCTTAATCATTTAAAAATCAATGGATGAGTCTTATTTCACTTACCTCAACTGTTGCCAATAGAGCTCAAATATAGACATGAAGTTTTGTTGTTGCACTGGTTTCTCATTTCCCGATGGAGACGCCAGGCTTGTCTCTCCTCAAGGTTAATTCAGTTTGAACTACATTCGCTCTTGTACCTGTCTGTTCAGGGTCTTGTTTTTATTGATTGCTGTGAAATGATAGGGAAAGCTCTACTGTGTAATGACCCCTTTAAAACTGCTCATGTCCAGTGCTAATGTGTGTGTAATTATGTGGTCTGCATTTAATTGCAATAGCCTTTCAGTCATTTTATTGTTGATTAGCCTTTGTATTGGGTGAGATGACCAGTGAACATATCCCATAAACATTGTAAATAGCCCAAAAAACAGGTCTAAACCCGTTCTAAACCAGAACTAAACCAGAACCTAAACGCCAAAACATAGGCCTATTACTATAGTGTAAAATATATAACAGTAAATCCCCCTATACCACCAAAATAACTAAAGTCCTATACGCTTTTAAGAATATACAGTATAACCAGAGTATTTAAAATGCCATGCACATTAAGCACATGCATCCAGATAGTCACCTTATTGAGGAAGGAGCCATAAAAGCTATTTATTACCCTTTACGACACGCTAAAAGCTGGAATAAGCCCGTGAGCAGTCCAGTCTGCACAGGGCCAAACAAGCTCCACCTTGAGTTTTCCTTCATGTCATAACAACGGGACTTTTTTGCAGTAAATTATGTGGAATCGTTCAAGTAAAAAACAAATTTATAATAGAAACGATGATTGAGGTAGGCCCCCCGTTGGTCTTGTCTTTGCTGCTGTTGAGTGGTGCATTTGCTCAGAACTGTCCAGTCGAGGAGTTTACGTGTGCCACTGGATCGTGCTTGGCAGAGGGCAATGTGTGTGACTTTGCTGACAACTGCGGAGATGGTAGCGATGAAGCAGACTGTAAGTACTAAATAAACTAAATCAAGGTCATGATATTGCGGACTTTGGCATAATATAGGAATAACAGGAAGTCTTCTAAGATGTGTTGGTCGTGAAATTATTATTATGTGTTTCTTTTACCAGTTTGGACCTAAAGGGCACAGACTGCATTTTATCGTTACTATGGTCACATGTAATTGACACAGTTGTATTTTATGTTATGGTTAGCATAATTCATACACAGGGTAATTCAAAGTGCTTTACAGAAATACGAGACAAGTCAAAAGTACACATTTGAATATACTAAAGAGAAGAGTTTTCAACCTGGACTTTGTGAGAGTAGAGGCCAGCCTCACAGCTTCAGGGAGACCCAATTTTAGCTTCAAAACTGAAACGCTGCTTCACTGTGTTTAGTCCTGATTTTGGGCACCAGCAGAAGGCCTGTGTCTGATGTTCTCAGGATCCGAGATGGTTCAGATGGGACCAACATGTCAGAGATATATACACAAGACTATTCTCTGAGCGACAACAAACTAGTGCAGTGACCTGAGGATAGGACTAGCATGGTCGTACTTCCTGGTTTTAATCAGGACTCGAGCAGCAGCGTTCTGGATGTACAGTCCTGTGAGCTGACCGTTACAGTAGCCTAACCTTCTGGAGACAAAGGCATGGCTAAGTCTCTCTAAGTCTGGGTTACACAGTATACCTTTGATTCTGGCAATGTTTTTGAGATGGTAAAATGCAGCTGATGTTATAGATTTTATGTGGCTGATAAAATTCATGTCTGAGTCCATGATTACGCCTAGATTTCTAACCGGATTTTTTTGGTTTTAGAGAAAGAGATTCGAGGTTTCCTTTGTCGCTGTCATTTCTATACACAAGAAGTATATGAGTTCAACAAATCACCAACATTAGAATATCTCAAATCTGATCATCTCCACAAACATGTCTCTGTGCTATCATTTATTTGTCTTAAATAAAATAAAATGTCTAAAATAAAATAAAATGTCTAAAATGTCTAAAATAAAATAAAAAGTCTAAAATGTCTAAAATAAAATAAAATGTCTAAAATAAAATAAAGTGTCTAAAATAAAATAAAATGTTGTCTAAAATGTCTAAAATAAAAAACAGTGTGAGTGTTGCAGCACCATATAAATCGTTTCTGGTCTGTATATTTTCTACTCGGTGCATGTTTGCACCAAATACCATAGAAACCATCATGTTGACCTACAGACCTCTTATCATCTGCAAGATAATCTCTTTGTTGCCTCACTGTGGACATTGTACTCATGAATGAATATAAGTATTTCCACCAATACATATCTTCTGTTCAATTCTAGCAAAACCATTCTTTAAGCTACTTTAAGATATTCAGTTTTTATTTTCTGCTAAGCTCCTTATACTGCATTGACTAACCTACATAGCAAAACATGGAGGCACTCACTGACCAAAAGGTTGGCGGTTGGATCTCTCCTTGTTTTTATCTGCCGTGGTGTCCTTGGGCACTTTGCCAATTTATGAATACATGAGTGTGTTTGCTGTGGTGTGTTGGGTGGTGGTCGAAAAGGCCGTAGGCATGTTTTGTCTGCCATGTCAGTTTGCCTCAGAGCAGCTGTGACCACAGTTTAGACGCACTTGCTTTGAATGTCTAGAAAAGTGCTGTATAAATCCCATTCCCAAACTGCATTATTACCTTTAAATGATCTTCCTAAGGTTCCCAATACAAGCGTTGTGACTTTGAAAGTGACTTCTGTGACCTGATCCCATCGTCGGACACTGCATCTAAATGGACTAGAACAAGAGAAGTGCCTTTTCTTTTTTATGACCACAACAGAGTGTCCGGTAAGAGCATTTATATCACTGTCTAAAGCATACTGTATGAGCCTTAGTTTTTTACATATACTCTCTTTCAAAAAATAGCCTATTTCCTGTCCTTATTACCTGTGAGAGGAAACCAAAGTACAGCTGATTTAAGAAGTCCTGTTTTTCTGCCCAGTCACACATGTCAGGTGATGAAAGACCTTATAGCATTCATCAGTATCTTAGCATCAGTGCTGCATTTACCATGTATTTCCTCCCTACAGATGAGATTTTATTATTATTATAGAGTGAAGGAGCATGGTAAAATGCAAGTCCTGCAACATACTTATCCCCAGGAAGAAAACACTTTGGTTTGGGTGGACCACACAGATCAACTGCATTCAGGAGCCTGGCAGAAGATAGTGGTACAGTTTTCCAGTAGCCACAATTTTCAGGTAAAGTTATTTCTAAAGTGAAATATTGTGATAGCGAGACCGCAATGTTTTATGGGTGACAATATTCCTTTTGAAATGGCCGGCTAAATATAGTTTCACAGAGCTCTAGACAAGTTACACATGGAGTTCGATATCATTCAAATATTTTGTTGAATTGCAACAGTATTTTGTAGATTTTTTGGGAAATTTTATGCTTTTTTTTTAGACAAACAGGAATTGTCGAATAATTCTAGAGACTGAATTCTAACTGAATATGAATTCATTTTTAAAGTTTTATAACAGCATTGTCACTATCAAAGGCAATATTTTTCTTCTAGTTCAAATATTCATTGGTTTATATCTCCTTTTTATGTATGTACTGTGCGGTTACAAATACACTCAAATGAAATTGAATTATGTTCTTCCAGGTGATCATTCGAGGAGAACATGGAGCTGTTGATGGAGGCCCACAGGTCATGGCCATTGATGACATTTCCTTTAGTCCTGGCTGCCAAACTGTGTCTGATAACACTAGTATCAGTGCCATTTCTCTGCACAAATGGGGTGAGTTTAGAGTTTAGAGATTTTGAAATATCACCACCACACATAAACAGGCTGCTATCTTTTTGTATTCTGAAATATTATATTACATTATATTAGTATTGTGCCATTTGGTACAGTGCATGCTTTCTAATAACTAAAAAGTGAAATTCCTGACACTTTCTTCCAAGGTCAGTGAAGTTTGAGCATCTAGATTAGCATTTGTCTTTATTTCCCATGAGAGAACAGCTACATTCATTTTATTGATTGTCTCAGCCTGTGGCCATGGGTTATTTTAGGTCACTTTCTCCAGCAAAGCATCAAGGCTATAGTGATAATGCACTAACCTGAGAATAATGGCACAAACAGAGCAGCCAGGGCCAAGAAATGAGAAGCCAATTAAAAAGTGACCAACATCTTTGGAAAAATCCCTGTGACCTCAATGATGCACACATACAGCCATGAATGTAGCCATATTGAGAATAAATATATGTGTAAGACTGCCATAGCCATTCTCTGCTGTCTCTTCACTGTGTCTAGTTAAGCATGTCTAAATAGAAGAAACTAATGATCCATGCCAGCCAAATGTAACCTCTCTCCATCTGTCTCTTGCTCCTATCAAAAGTGAACTATCCTTTTTTAAAAAAATATATAGAGGGGGCTTTGCTATCAAATCTGGATAAAATAACCAATAATGAATGATTGTATTTGTAGACAACAGACTGTCCGTTGATATTGTGTGCCTACCGACACAGTTCTCCTGCGGTAACGGACAGTGTTTAGAGGAAAACAAAGTGTGTGATTTTACCCCCGACTGTCTTCATGGAGAAGATGAAGCCAGCTGCTGTAAGACACATGTTATAACATTAAAAATAACTATATCCAGTATTTGGCATTAACAGTTACCCTGTATAGATTTTCATTTGACTTTTTCAACATACATATGAACTATTATAGGTCTGGGTCTGTTTTCTTCCCTAATATTAAATCCTTACTTGAACTGGACATGTAAAAGTCATACACTGCTAACAACCTTAATAGAATACTAGTCCCAGTGAATTGAAAAGATTATGTCAAGCCATGAAGTGTTTTCATTTGCATGTCTGTTCTATTTGGTTCAGCCTCTAAGTGTGATTTCGAGAGTGGGTCGTGTGGCTGGTATGAGCTGACTCTTGGTGATGGGTTTGATTGGGTCAGAGGATTGTCTTCACAAGTGCCTCCAGAGTATTATAACCGCCCACCACCACTGGACCACACCACTAACAGCACTAAAGGTAAGAAATGAGAACTAACCTGGTAAACATGTACTCGTTTCTATGTAAAACAGCATAAAGTGTGTCTGGGGCAGCAGTGGCTTAGGTGGTAGAGCAGTATGTTCACGAAACAAAAAATTGCCGGTTTGATCCTCACCCCAACCAGTTCATACTACCACTGTGTCTACACCATGGGCCCGATACAAACATTATCGATGTTCAAAGGGGCAGGACGTGGGTTGGCACCAGTCCAAAGAAAGAGACATGGGTGGGGATGTTCTAAACCCATCAGTTCCACAAACAGAGGATCAATGACTAGGCCTATCACGGGGGGTGTTTCTGGACTCATATTTATTTTATTTATTCCTTTAACACAAAGTCTTTCAGAAAAGGCAACAGAAAACCACTATCAAAACGTGTAGCTAGCACAGCACATGTAACAGAAGAATATTCCAAACGCTAATCGAATTACCCGTGGGCAGAAGTCCATAAGGCTGGTGAGGTACAAGCCAAGGGATAAATCCGGTCTCTGAGGAATAAGAACGCAACTGAGACAACGAACTAGCAACTGACTAAGACAACCCAGGGAGCTAATATACTGGCTGGATTGAGATGGGATACAGCTGTGGGCTCAGCTTGACCTGAAGCTGAAACTTGACCTGAGCCTAGAGTGGCTGAACGCAAGACAGGGAACGGAATGACCAGAACCATGACAAGGCCTAATAAAAACAACAATAACATAATAAAATATATAATAAAACATAAAAAAATATATATTTTGGAATTATGGACTCACGTTGGTCCGCGTCCACATCCGCAGATCCTACATGTGAACGCGATAACTGAATAACAGGTGTCCTCATTTTTTGCACACAGGTACCTATCATAAAGACGCCGAACTGGATTGATTTTGGTACTTCTACGATGAATATTAATTAAGTAATGAATTAATTACTGAACCTAAGGGACCTTGGACACACTTATTGGTACAGTGATTCTTCGCCATTTTGGGTTGAAATGGTGAAGTCAGGTATATCTGACAGCCTCTAACTTGCACATACTTTGCCCGATTAGGCTCAATCCTAATATACATACATAGTTATTTCAAGAAAGTTTAATTTTAAGTACTTTTCTCTATCTTCTGAAAAACAAAGAATAATGAACAGACAGATGGGTCTGCTCTCAGGTTTTTGGCCACATCTATAAAAAGACATTTCTACTAGTACTACTGTAGTTATTGTGAGATATACCATCTGCTCTGTGTTGTTGTGTCAACATGCTCCTTGTGATTCTGTGTTTGTTTTAGACAGAAGGAATCAAGTTACTTTATGTTCTTGCCTCAAGGTGACCAGCATGCAAAGATATGTATGTAAAATGTAAGACTGAACTCACAAATGGTAGCCAGCAGTGTAGCCTTTTTATTGCCATCCACTCAAAAAACACTTCAACCTTACTTTGTTTACCTCAAACATGAAAATATCAGTGTAGCAGGAGCGTTTATAATTTGATTTATGTTTGGCTCACTACAGGCCACTTTATGTTCATCCTGAAGAACAGCAGCAGTCTTCATCCTCGGGCCGTGCTCAGAGGACCCTGGTTCCAACAGTCTGCCTCTGGATGCACTCTGCGCTTTTGGTGAGACTCACTATAGTACTTTCATCCAAATTGTTTGTCTCTGCAAATTGTCAGAATGAGTCAGAGAAACCATCTATTCTATATTCTATATTTTCTGTTTCATTTTTATTTATTTATTTTTTTCACTTTTTTACTTTAGTACTTTTATTACTAGTACTTTCTATAGACTATATCTGAAGCTGTCATGTTTTGGCAATTTTACTTTCCCTGAATGTGATTTTTGAAATATACTTCTTACAGAAATATATATTGCATTCAGTTTCTTCATAAATCACAAACTAGAAGGATTTTTAAGGGTTTGATTCCCAAATATCATTGTGTCCTTGGGCAAGACACTTTATCCAACTTTCCTCTGAATGTATTGGTGTGATAGTGGTGTGTTGGGCAGGCCCCAGGTGTGGTATTGCTGCCACATGTCAGTCCCAGGGCAGCTCTGGCCACTGAGATAGCTTACCACCACCAGTGTGTTGCTCTGGAGTGTAATGCTCAACTAACTGAATATTCTTCCACTACATCTTTCTCTACAGGCATTATAACTCAGGCATATCTGTTGGTGCTGCAGACATGTACCTGCGAATGAAGGGAGTCAAAAACAACACCGTTATTTGGAGAACTCTGTACGACCAGGACCCTCGGTGGAACCACGTGACGGTTCAGCTGGGGCGCATCACACAGCCCTTTCAGATCTCTTTGGCTAAAATCAGTCTGGGTGTTTTCGATGGCGTCTCAGCCTTGGACGATATCACCTTCAATAACTGCTCCATGCCGCCGGCCGTGGAAGTGTGCCCCTCAAACACACATTTTCACTGTGTTCGCACCAGGGCCTGTGTCGAGTACATGCAGCTCTGTGACCTGGTGGATGACTGTGGAGATGGGTCAGATGAGGAGGGATGCTGTGAGTTCTTATTGTAGATGTAGAGTATGAATACACTAGCTATATTGACAGAAGTCTTTGGTCACAGCTAATCCCCCAGCTGTAAGTCCTGGTCTGTGATCTGGAGAAGGGTCTCTGGCCACTGCACGGCTTGCCCCAGTGACACTGAAGGATGGGTCAAATGCATTAGAGTATACATTACCTTAGAATGAATGGGCACATATTCCAACTGCATTGTCATTGTCTTGTTGAGGAGTTGAAGCTGTGCCACCTGCACAAATAATATAATTTGTCTATATGGTGTATTTCAATTTCTTTAGCTACAGTTTATCTAGCCCATGTTATTTTTCTGCTACCTTGTCCCATAGCTCCAGAACTCCAGTGTAACTTTGAGCATGGTCTTTGTTCATGGAAACAAGAGCAGAGCAGAGGAGACGTTTTTGACTGGACCCGTATCCAAGGCCCCACTCCCACCTTCAACACCGGCCCATGGAAGGATCACACTCTGGGCACCAGCTCCGGACACTACCTCTACATCGAGTCCTCTTTGCCACAAGAGTTCAAAGACACCGCGGTGCTTCTTGGTCCGGTGCTGCAGCCCACACAGTGGCATGGACAAGGTGATTGGGCAAACCTGGAGAGACCAAGGTATCCATGTGTTTTCAGATTCCACTACCACATGTTTGGGTCTCACGTGTTTCGCTTGGCGGTGTATCTCCGGACAACAACTACAGGCCGTGGTTACATGCTTTGGGTCCGATATGGAAACCAAGGGAATCTATGGCACCGGAAGACACTTTACCTCAAGAGCGCTCGGCCATTCCAGGTAAGAAATGCCATGCAGAGTCAGTTTGCTTTGTCAAAGAAACACAGTGAATCAGTGTCAGTAAAGCAGGTGAACTACTTTCCATTGTTTGCAGTGAAATGGGCGTGGCAAAAAAGGGAAAAAAGGAACTTAAAGAGACATACACCTAATCTAATATTTTTCAACATAGAGAAAAAATCTGTTTAAATAATGTTAAATAATATAATATGTCTGCTTTAATAATTGAGAAAATAAGACCTATACCAGTAACCATGGCCCCACATTAAGAATCTTTAAAACTGCTGAAGATAATTACATCTTACTATGTTCCTCAGAGTATGAATATGACATATTTAAATAGAGTAGATATAAACATGCATTATTATTTATTGTGACACATACATCGTGTTTGCAGTTGTGGGAGTGATAACAACACAAACAAAAACAAAAAACAGATTTCTTGAGAGTCTAAAGAGATTCCTTGTTCCTAGATTCTAATAGAGGGAACAGTTGGAGATGATTTCAATGGGGATATTGCCATCGATGACCTTTCCTTCTTGCACTGTGTCCCATATGAAGGTACGTTCTCAGCATAGACTATAGTAAGTATGGTTTTAAATATAGTCTGTTTTGTTTGTTTTAGGTGGCCTCCCTTCAGCGAACACCACCTCCCCTGTGACTACTCCAGCAGCCACAGTCCCGCCCCACTCCTGCCCTAATGGACAGTTTGTCTGTGAGACCAACCAAGAGTGTGTTTCTCTGAATAAAGTGTGTGATTTCAGGCAGGACTGCACCGATGGATCAGATGAAACCGACTGTGGTAAACATTTGTTCATACAATATTATCCTTTGATTTTCTTTGTTCAGACTTATCAGTGTGATGTCAGTGCAATATTTTCTCTCTCACAGTGAAAGAATGGTGTGACTTTGAAGGCCAGGACCCGTGTGGCTGGCAGACAGCTGATCCTCTGGGGTCACTGCATGCGTTTCGCTGGTCACTGGATCAAGGAGAAAGCATTCATGATGGAGAGCAGTACCATCGTCCTGTCAATGACCATACACTGTAAGTACCTCCATGCTAATCACAGAGCTAATCATTTCAATTTCAATTTTATTCATTGTTGTTGTTTATAGAGAATGGACAGTGAATAAATACGCCAGAATGCTGAGATTAGGGCGTTTATTCTTGCAGTCTTGGACCATTATATCTTTATGTTTGCATTTTGAAACACTGGTGATTAGCGATTGGTGTAACAGAGCAAAAAGCAGCCAAATTTGTTAGCAACATGGTGGAACAAATGTATGCTACAATATATTAAACAAAAATAGACTACTCCTGAAGGAAAAAACAAACAAACTTTCAAATAGCTCCATTGCTTTTCTTGACATATTCCGGGGTAATATATTGTTTGGGCAAAAACTGGCAGTGATCTGATCTCATCATTTTAAGCCATTTCTCTTTTTTGGAGAAACCACTAAACACTAAATTGCAGACCCTATCTTTTTATTACAGCCCTTCCTTCTACCATTCTTAGTGTTTCTGGCATAAGCCTTGACTGCCTCCTGATCGATATGGCCGAGTTATACTGAGAGAGAAGGCTGTCTTATTTAACCCGAGTGGAAACACAACCTCTTATAGGAATTTAATACAGCCAAAAGTAGCTATAGGTCTTTAGGTCTGGTGTTGATGGTGTGGAGATATACACTAGAGGCTGGGGAATGCAATTATGGCCTTGGCTCATGTACTGTGGGCTGTTTTTTTCTGCGGAGAAAGATGCTTCTCAAGCAAATGTTGTATTGTATTGTAAATTACTGAGGTTCAAAAAGAGTTTTATCAGGGTGACTGCAGATGTGACAACTCATTCTTTTACAACATTTTTACCATTTTGAGCTGACCAGATTTAGACCAGATTAGATTAAATTGGTTTAGACATTACTCCGGATGTAGATGTTGGTCTTGGGTTAGACCTGAGTTCTAGTTCTACTTGAGACCTGCTTTAGGCCTGGTTCAGACTGTGTTTAGATCTGGATGAGGTGTGGTTTAGATTTGAATCAGTTCTAGATTCAGTATTTTATATTACACTTATATAATAACTGCACTCTATTAAGCATTAGGTAAGGATAAGATAAGTATTAGTAACCACTTAAATGATCACCATAAAGCATTTCTTCAATCTTAATATATCCATTGAGTTAATGTTACTACTTACACATTCATTTGTTGTTGATTGCATATGTATTAATGCTATTACTGCTAAATAGTGTGCAGTTGTTAGACTTCAAGTTTGTTTGGAAGTCATGTATTTTAAGTCATGTAAAAAACGAAAACACATACAATCTAAAAAACAAAACAACTCCAATAAGTGTAAAATGTCCGCTGGCCTTAACCACAGACATCTATACATACTTCCAGTTCTTTCCCCCTATACTGTGTTATGTAACAGGGGCTCTGCAGAGGGCTGGTACATGTACGCCGACAGTTCAAACGGAGGCTATGGTAACACCACTGACCTTCACACCCCTGTCATCTCCTCCACTGGACCCCGCTGCACCCTGGTCTTCTGGTATCACATGAGCGGGTTCACTGTAGGGTCACTGCAGGTAAACATAGTGAGATGAAAAATACTTTGCTAAAACTGCAAAAAAAGAATACCTATAGTTAAAATAGAGTTGAGTCGAGTAGTCAAATAATCTAGGCCTAATAAGTAAATATAAATGTATCTAAATCAAGATTAATATTGTAATTTCAAGTTACTTTTACTAATCGTTATTCTTTTTGTGTTTTGAATTAGTTACTTTTCTAGTTATTCGAAAGTGTCACAAATCAAAATGAATACTTTGAATTCAAGTTATTCTAAGCTAGATATTCCTTTTTTCCAGTAAAAGTTAGAAATAAATTTAAATGTACGGTAAGTGTTGAAATCTGAAATGTCATTATTTATATCATAATGCACAGGTGCTGCAGGGGTTTGGAAATGTCACTCGTGAAGTCTGGTCTCAGTCTGGAAGCCAGGGCAACAAGTGGAGACGTGGGGAGGTGTTTTTGGGAATAGCCGATAACTTCCAGGTACAGGTTGCTTGGTGCAGTTACATTAACATCCCAGGCTCAGGTCACCTAGGACCCACCACAATAATAAGAGGAAGAAGAAGAATGAAAGAAGAAAACAGTTTTGATTAAGTATTTTACCAACTCAACACAAGGTCCTGAATGCCACAAGTCTTAGGGCCCAGTGAAGACCGGATATATGGTGGTATCCCATGATCAATAACAGCTAAATTGTGTCTAATTCCTGCTAATTCATTTTAAGTGAGTGTGGCAGTAATTAGGGATGTGCTCCTTCACAGTGGCTGTCTTCAGGGGTCTCTCCAGGACAGTTATCTATTAGTTAACAGGGCTTTGTAAATGATGTCCACAGTGCACTATAGTTTAGTCCTGGTAGAGTCCTGGTTTAGCCTTGTGGCTTTTGTGAAAACATATCACATTGACATCACATGGCTTGGTTTGTTATTGTTCAACCTGAAAGTGTCATATTATAAAATGTGTTCATGTTATTGGTAAAAATTGATAGGCCATGTGTATATTGTTCATTGTCAGGTGGTTTTCCGAGCCAAGCGAGGCATCAGTTACATGGGAGACGTGGTGATAGATGACGTCCACTTCCAGCAGTGCGCTCCTCCTCTGTCATCAAACACACCATGTACATCAGAAGAATACACCTGCTCCAACGGACACTGTATCCCCAAAGACAACCTGTGTGACTTCATCAACCACTGTGGGGACAGCTCTGATGAAGACCCATTCATCTGCAGTAAGCAGACTTTATGGTTAATTTATGGGTTATTTTTTTATTAGAGATATTGCCTGTGAGTTTCCTAAAATGAAAAAAGACTGTAGTATAATGTAAAGTAGCTAATCTCAATTATTTTTTACAATAGTCACTCCCATTGCCTACATCAGCACCATCAGATCAGGCTTGGTAGGTTACCACTTTGACCAATAGTTGTGGAGTTTTACTTTGGTCCCTCCCCTGACCTCATCAGGCTGCAGACAACATAAAATACTTTGTTATATTTCTTATTTTAGGAAACTTACAGACCTTTAATGTCAGGTGAAGTGAAGACTATATAGAAATGTAAATCCCAGGACTAGACCAGAACTAGACTTAACCAGGACTAAACCAGAACTAGACTTAACCAGAACTAAACCAGAACTAGACTTAATCAGGACTAAACCTGGACTAGACTTAACCAGGACTAAACCAGAATTAGACTTAACCAGGACTAAACTAGAACTAGACTTAATCAGGACTAAACCTGGACTAGACTTAACCAGGACTAAACCTGAATTAGACTTAACCAGGACTAAACCAGAAATAGACTTAACCAGGACTAAACCAGAACTAGACTTAACCAGGACTAAACCTGGACTAATTCTTTCATGAATGCTAACAATCATACGTAATTCATATCCTAACTGTCTTTCAGAGGGCTTTAATGGCCACTGCAGTTTTGAGTTTGACCTCTGCTCCTGGCGCCAGAGCAAGAGAGATAACTTTGATTGGTTAATCAAAGCAGGAAGAACCTCACCCACCGGGTTCGGACCGTCCAGTGACCACACTCTGAGAGACCCCAGGGGGCACTACCTTTACCTGGAGGGCTCCTTCCCACAGGCTGCTGGAAACGTGGCCCGTATCATAGGTCCAATGTTCAGCCATAGGAGCAAACTCTGCAAGGTATTATAATTAAGAGCATTTACATTAATAGGGATTTATGCTAGATGTTTCTAAACTGCATACCTGGAGTTGAATTTTTACATTTGAGGAATTCTGTATGCTGAGGCGCTGACCTTCTCAGGAGCTGAATAAACACCATTCGTAGATAGATGAAGAAAAGTCATGGACAGCAAAGGAATAGGAACATGTAAATTGCTTAAGTGTTTTAATAAATAGTTATAGTAATACAGCAGAAATACACAGCCTGTGTATTAAATCTTAATTGATGCCACTTCTTATTTCCCAATGTTATGTGATTCACGCATTTTAACGTAACAGATCATTTAATGTGGAGTATGTGTGTGTGTGCACTTCAGCTGTCAGCCTGAGTCCACTGGGTACATTCACTTGATTGACTGCTCATTCTCTCTGCGCCTTGTGCCTGTCTTATCCCTCTGTGGACCCGTCCATCAATCACACAGTCAGCTGAAGCCAATTAGATCTCAGTAGTTAAGACGGAGAGAAGGAGGATACTGCTTTAGCCTGTTAATGGCTCCGTTTACAGCTCTGTATCTTTTGTGTTTCCCCCATATTCTTCTTCATGCAATGATGACAGAACACACTATTGTTTTTAAAATTAATAATTAAATCAATTAGAATTTTTATGATTTTATGATTTAAAAAAATGCTAATTGTATTATTTTTTAGAACTATTGTATTATGTGCATTGAAGTCTGCTTTAAAGTCTGCTCCTTTTACCCACACCCACTTTACTACAGCTAATACAAACAATACAAAGTAGTAGGAAGGTGGATCTCTTCACCTTAACACAAAAAAGAGAAATAAAAAGTGTTGATCAATAGTCAATAGTGCTTAATACAGTGCTTTTAGTGGCAGTCTTTATCCCCACAATACAATTGATCTAAACTGATTATAGTATGAATGTGTAACATGTTGTCCTCAGATGCGTTTCTATGTGCACATGTCTGGAGATGGCATTGGGACTCTGAGCGTGTTCATTCTTAGTGAAGGACAGACCTCTGTCCAGATGAACCTCACCGGAGACCAGGGAAACTACTGGCAGATGAGGGAGGTCCCGCTCAGCTCTCCCCAAGACTTCCAGGTCATGTTCGAGGGCAAAGTCGGCCCAAATCCAAAAGCTGACATCTGCCTGGACGACATCACCTTTTCTCCTGGATGCCTGCTCGCTTCTTCAGCCAGAACAGATCCTCCACCATCGGAAGGTATAGAATGTGTCTCTTGTAAGACAAATTAAGTCTACACACCCAGTGGTAAAAAGAGTTAAACTGCTCATTTATTTTTACGTTTCAAGTTCGGTGCATTCATTTTATAATTGCCTTTCCAATTGCATCTTTATTCATGGTTGCGTTGAGCTAAGATGATTTTCTTGGCAAGCAGGGACTTCATTCTTCAGAACATTCAGAAGTATATGCAAATTATCCTCATGAAAAGACTTTAGTATGTTCAGCTGAGCCTCAGAATGCAATGTAAGAGTGTAGATAGTGACCACTGACATTATCACCCAAGTTTATAATAAGAATTCAACAATAATGAAAACTAAAATCAAAACTTTGTTTGGAGCAGTAATGATAATCCAGTAGTGCTCTGCCAAACAGCGGATGCTCTGATAAAAGCATATTGGTTTTCTTATTGCTTCTCCTGGACAATCTAAACCATTTATTTTACAGTGAGTCAGTGAGAGGTATTACTATACATTTTATCTGTTGTATTTTTATGTATGGAATGTTGTTCAAAGCTGAATGTTTGTATGAGACATTTCTGACCATTGTTATCTAAGGTAATCATGTTTAGACCTGGTTTAGACCTGGTTTAGACCTGGTTTAGACCTTGTTTAGTCCTGGTTTAGACCTGGTTTAGTCCTGGTTTAGACCTGGTTTAGTCCTGGTTTAGACCTGGTTTAGACCTGGTTTAGACCTGGTTTAGACCTTGTTTAGACCTGGTTTAGACCTGGTTTAGTCCTGGTTTAGACCTGGTTTAGTCCTGGTTTAGACCTGGTTTAGTCCTGG
>JAVQKC010147608.1:0-11190 GCA_036025475.1 Philypnodon macrostomus | reverse complement strand
AGTTTCAACTTTTGCACACAGGTACATATAAAGATGCCGAACTGGATCGAGTTGGGTACTTCTACGATATATAGTAAGTAATTAATTAATTGCTGGCCAAAATTGTGAACGCAATAACTAAAAACATTTTTGCTGGGTCTTTTTCAACTGTTGCACACAGGTACATATCATGAAGACACAGAAATGGATTGAGTTTGGTACTTCTACGATTAATGACAATTAAATAATTAACAAATTAATGTTTTGATGCACTTTTATTCAGCCAATAATCCTGCTGAACATAAACAAAATCGCATGAATTTCCGGGCAATTGTATAGTTAATGTAGATAAGCAAATTACAGTGGTCAAATAAAAAATGCCTCTATAGCGCCCCCATGTTTATGGACTCTGGACACACTTATTTCAGAGAGAAATTAAACTTGGTACAGTGATTCTCCACAGTGTACCCAACATAAAATGTTATTATGACCCCACCCTACAACAAACAGGAAGTCAGCCATTTTGGATTGAAATTGGGAGGTCAGGTATATTTGACAGCTTCTTACTGACATACTTTGCCCCATTAGGCAATTAATTACCCCCCGGCCCTGAACACGTCAGACCAATATGATGGCAGTTGTCACGGGGCAGGGCCTCCAATGACCTAAACTGTGAATTAACTCAAAAAGTCTTTGGATCTTTTTCAACTTTTTTTGACAGTTGTATATAATGAAGACGCTGAACTGGATTGAGATTGGTACTTCTACAAATAAAGACAATTCATTAATTAACTAATTAATGCCCTGAACCACCAATTAAATAATTAACAAATTAATGTTTTGATGTACTTTCATTGAGCCATTAATCCTGTTGACCATAATCACATTAATTTTGGCACAGCGATCCGGGCTAGTGTTTATTTAATGTACATAGGCGAATTACAGAGGTCAAATAAAGAATGCCTTTATAGCGCCCCCATGTTTATGACCCCTATGGGACCCTGGACACACTTACTTTGGCAGAGAGCAATGAAACTTTTTGGCCCCACCCTACAACAAACAGGAAGTTGGCCATTTTGAATTGAATTTGGGAGGTCAGGTATATTTGACATCCTCTAACTTGCACATACTTTGCCCGATTAGGCTCAAACCTGAAACACCTAATAACCGCCTGGCACTGAACACAACTGACCAATATGATGGCAGTTACCTCTATAGTGCCCCCTATAGTCTGAAAGAAGAATGTCATTTTAAGGAATTTTACAAAATTTGGTAAAAACATTCAGACAAATCAAAAAAGTCAAATAGACCCTTCCCATATTTGTCACGGTTTTGGGGCGGGGCCTCTTAATTACTCGTTAACAATATAAAAACCCTTAGAACTCACATAATATCTGATTAAGGCACCCATTGGGGCCAGTTGTGGCAGACGTATGGGGCCGTTTTGCCGATATACACCTTGCTGTCGGGGACAACATCACAGTTACAGTTTTGGTCAATGCTTTGGCAAATTTCTCAGATGATTTTTTTTTAAACTGCTCTTAAAGTCAATTGAATTACTACAATGAGCAGAAGATTTGGTGTATTATTGCAAATTATTGTGTTTTCTGATGCTGGGATTTCTTACACCTTATTGCCCTTTCCTTAACCCATTGAAGAGTTCTACTACAGATCTGGACTTGTTAACATTACTTAATTAAACATATCTAGGAAACTAAATGCCATAAAGTATTAAGTACAATAAATTCATCTATTGGTTTCAAATGCTTAAGTCAAACTCTATGGAAAGTTGGGGTTAGGGTTAATGAAGTGAATGCTTGTCTGTCAGTCTGACACAATCATGTACATCGTTGTATTTGTGTGTGTGTGTGTGTTTAAATAAACACAATAGAAGCTCCACAATCACAGGGCCAGTAGCTTTGACAATAAAGTTAAGACGAACCGCTCAAAGGTGGGCTTTATGGCTGTCTCCTCTTACGCCTGTGGGAGGGAGGCTGTGGGTTTCTCTGTACTGTGTATATGGTAGTCTCTGTCACAATTAGTTATGATGATAAATGATATGGGCTGCTGGTAGAGTGTGCGTCGCATACTCAGAGCTTGAGATGCTGGTGTTGTGAGTTTGAATCCAGCTCACGGTTGTTTGCCGAATGCCACTCCCCACTCTTTTTCCTGCTTTCCTGTCGCCATACTGTCCTATCAGTTAAACCTTTAAAATGTTTATATGGAATGTTTTAAATTCAGGAATGGAGGTGACTGGAGCAAAAGTGAGTTAACTTGACAAAAACCTAAAAATCAAGAATTTTACAAAAATGCTATGTGTTTATATAATGTGTACATTAAATAAACATACAATGTGACATATGTTTCCTAACCAGGCTCTGGCAATACCTACATGTAGCAGAGTGGTTGTCATTTGCCAAAACCATCTTAATTTGCAATATTTTATGACTAATTCTAATTTCCCCATTTATATTATATTGCCTCCAGTTGCCTCCATTCCATAATTTAGAACATTCTGTCTACACACTTGGAAAGGATCTATAAAGCTGAAAAAGGCCCCCCAAAAATCTTATAAATAAATACATAAAGTAATACAGTAAATAGATGAAATATTGAAATAAACTATAAAGCAGGATTACAAAATATCCTTAAATAAAACATGAAATATGCACACGCACCCGGACATGCACCCGGACCCGGACCTGCACCTGCACCCGCACCTGCACCCGCACCCGCACCCGCACACACACTGTAAATATAGCAGGCACTTTATTATGCACACTGTGAAAGCACCTTTTAAATACCTTTTTGTCTACATAATACCCTTATGGAACTATATTGTATTATATGTATGCTGTTATGTTTATGTGTGGGGAATTAGCACTGTGCTAAATCTGGTGTATTTACATCAAATTGTGTGATCTTATACAAATTGTGCGTTCATTAATATGATTTGTTCCATCGAAATGAATGAATAAATGAAATGAAAATATACATAGATGATTATGGCGGGTAATAGTAGTCATTTAAATAAGGTAGGGCTATGGTAAAAAAACTAAAAGTAACAGTTTGCGTGTAATAATAGATTATTTTTTAGTATTAATGTAATCAAATGGAAAAGGTGTGTTTGTTTGCAAAAGCAGACATATTTATTGTTATGTTTGGTGGAGGTGTATTGAACTAAAATAGACATGACGTGTTGAAAACAGCTCTGTACAAAGAGAAGAGAAAGAAGCCCGAGCTTAAATCTTTATATGGCACTCTCTGTTTTCCAATTTGTATTACTAGATAGAAAATACAAATGAGGTGAAATAAATGGCTAAATAATAAAGGCACAGAAGAAATATCTCATCCCACCTTCACATCTAGTTTGGCAGACTTAGGAGTACTGCTTTCATTCAAAATAAAATTACGCAGAACAGAAGTACAAGTGAATTAATACTACTATTGAAAGTTCATAAATGTTAAAAGTTGGAAGCTGCTCAGGTCTCAGAGCCTTGACCCTTGATCCTCTGTTAGTCTTTTTATTGTTTCACTGCTGTATACTTCTTCCTCATATCTCACACATACTGTTTATTGGTCCAAATGGTGATAGTCTGATCTCCATATCTTATGTGTGGAACTGTCTTCGGTCACACTTTATTTTACATAGCCCTTAACTACATTGTATCTACCTCATTAAGTGAAATGTAATACACTGTGTAACAAACTGTAATAATATGTAACTACATTGTACATACAGAATGGTTAAGGTTATGTAAATGTAATTAGGGGCTAGTACAGGGGCTATGGAAAATAAAGTGTGACCCTATCTTCCGATGTCAAACAAAATGCTTAAAAACTTAACAAGTTCAAGACCCGACCAGACAAGTAGACCAGACAAGCTCAAGATTAAAGCTAAATAATAGATTATCATACAAATGATCATCTTCTGCTTATTAAGGGTTGTAAGTTACTGGAACCTACAGCAGCAACAATGCGTTTTAGGTGGGATACTGGAAAATGGCCAGTCTGGTACAGAGGCATTTACAGACAATCAGTGACACTGCAAGGGTCTCTTGGGGCCCCAAGCAACTTGTCTGGTGTTGAACTTGTCTGGTGTTGAACTGGTCTGGTGTTGAACTGGTCTCGATGTGCCTTGGTCTTGGTCTTGACTCTGTCTTCAACACTAAAAGTCTTGGTCTTGTTTTGATCTTGGTTCACTTGTCTCCTACATATCTTGGTCTAGTGTGGACTGGTCTTGGTCTGGAATAGTCTGGTTTTGACTCACACTAGTGTGTGATGCGGTGGTGTAGTTCTTTTGGTTAATTGGTGGAGTAAAGGTCGGACTGCAGACAGACTCCTGCTGACACAATACTATTGTGTGTTTCTAATGAAAGTAGACGTGTCCTCTTTCTTTGAAGCAGAGCATTTGTCAAATCCAACAATTTACAAACCCGTGGAAGTCCATCACTGTCGATAAGATAAGACGTTTATTCACTCAGCAGAAGGAAGTTCACTGAGACACTTTATTTTTATTGCTTGTTTGTGTGTCTGCATGCAACACTGGGCTCATAAAGTCAAGTCTAAACAAAGTCTGAACAAGGTCTAAACCAGGTCTGAACCAGGACTAAACCAGGTGTGAATCAGGACTAAACCAGTACTGAACCAGGTCTGAACCAGGACAAAATCAGGTCTGAACAAGGACTGAACCAGTTCTGAACCAGGTCTGAACCAGGTCTGAACCAGGTCTGAATCTGGACTAAACCAGGTCTGAAACAGGACTAAACCAGGTCTGAGCCAGGATTAAACCAGGTCTGAACCATGTCTTAACCTGGACTAAACCAGGTCTGAACCAGGACTAAACCAGGTGTGAATCAGGACTAAACCAGGACTGAACCAGGTCTGAACCAGGACAAAATCAGGTCTGAACAAGGACTGAACCAGGTCTGAACCAGGTCTGAATCTGGACTAAACCAGGTCTGAACCAGGACTGAACCAGGACAAAATCAGGTCTTAACAAGGACTGAACCAAGTCTGAACCAGGTCTGAACCAGGACTAAACCAGCTCTAAATCAGGTCTGAACAAGGACTAAACCAAGTCTAAACCAGGTCTAAATCTGAACCAGGCCTAACAAGGTCAGAACCAGAAGTAAACCAGGTCTAAACCAGGACTAAAGTTGGCCATTATGGATTGAAATTGGGAATTCAGGTATATTTGACAGCCTCTAACTTGCACATACTTTGTCCAATTAGGCTCAAACCTGAAACACCTAATTACCCCCCAGCCCTGAACACATCTGACCAATATGATGGCAGTTACCTCTATAGCGCCCCCTATAGACTGAAAGAAGAATGTTATTTTAGGGGATCCTTCACAAACATCATAATAGTCAAATAGACCCTTCCAATGTTTGTCATGGTTTGGGGACGGGGCCTCTTAATTGCTTGTTGACAATATAAAAACCCTTAGAAATCACACAATGTCTGATTAAGGTTCCTGTTGGTGCCATAGCAGACGTATGGGGGCATTTCGCTGATATACACCTTGCTGATGGGGAAAACGTAAATTCAATATTGGTCAGAAATGGGTGTCCAAACCTTTTTCACTGAGGGCCTCATTGTCAAAAATGATTACGTAGGAGGAGCCACTCTCTGAGGTGACTGATTTCACGTCACCAAAAGTCCTCTTTGATTGTATCTGTTTTCTGGACACACATGATCAAACAGGTTTTTTTCACTTAGTGTCCCTCTATATTATAACCACACAGAAAAGTGGAAAGATATCATACTACACATTGAATTCTTTCTTTTAGTTTGATTATGTAGAGTCACATGCTGTCAAAAGATATTCTGGTTTAGACCTGGTTTAGTCCCATGCAGTCACCTTCTGCTCCTGCCCCAGTGATGTTGAAAGGGGTCAAATGCAGAGGACACATTTCCATTCAGGGACAAAAAAGTATACATTGACCTTAAAAAATATAATTTGTTGACGGACGGCTTGCGTAAAGGACAATGGCAGATGATGTAATACAAAAATAGTATCCTTTTTCTTACCAAGGTTTCAGTAGGGACAACTTTCTTAGAATGATAAAGCAACTGTACACCATCTACATGTGAAAAGTGCTTTAGCTAATCAGCTAACAACAGGCTTAACATGCCTGGACAGATTATTTCCACTGTACTGTGGTACTGTGGAGGACTGCTACAGTGAACTTACTATGGTGGTCAGAGAATGGGAGAGTGGTTAACTCATGTCTCACAATATCAGGAGACCCCTGGCTTGTCTGTGAAGAGTCTCTCCACCTCTTCTTCCACCTCCACACTTGAAGACATGTGCAGGCACTGCTCGCAGTCGCTGCTACAGTAGCTATTTGGGTACCTTAAGCAGAATTGCTTGGTGGTGCCCCATCACCATTGCACCCTCCCCTTTGTTGAAAAACAAGACTAACTTAATTTAGTCATTTACATCTATGTATTCAAAAGCTATAAGTGCCTTTTCACTTCCTTTCTTGCGTCCCAGCGATAACAATAGTCCCTTGCCATTGCAATGGCTCGGGCCTAATAATAATAATAATATTTTTTTTACTTCCCCTCTTCTCCTCTTTATAGACTTTGAAAACAGTATTTCTTTTGCAGATATTTGCTTCAGTTTTCTTTCTCAGTCATTGTACAACTAGTTAGCACAAGAGCTAATGTGTTCAAAAGAGCACTTCCTTCTTACAGAATTCTTCCTGATTTTTTTGCAGCAGGCTAAACCTATACTACCAATAATTGCCTTACCCCAAGGTCTAATATTGGTTGATTGTTTTAAGGTCTCACAGAGTCCCAGATTTATTAATATTGTATATTGTTTATTGTTGTCTAATTAATAGCGCTCTAATACACGGGCTATGTTGAGTAATAATTTAAAAATGCATATTTTAAACAACTTCTGTTTTACCTTTAAGTAAATCAGTCCAATGTGAAAAATGTGTATTCAACTCTATAATATAAAAACACAATTTTACATTGATACAATTTAAAAAGCTTTTGCATTAGGCTAATGGAAAAATACATCACGGTCATCAGCCTGTCTTCATGTTGGTGTGTAGACATGTGCTTTCATAGTACTGACTGGTTTGTAAGAAAGGACACAGGGCCTCAGGGATGTACTCTATATGCTTACTATAGGAGGATGGCACAAAGGAATATAGATAAAATTACTTCACCTTGAGTCTTCTTTTCTTCAAAATGCACAAATATAATTTCCTTAAAAAAGAATTTCTTAAAAAAGAGTGAATTCAGAATTCTTGATTTGAGTTGTTTTGACTAGTTTAAATATATTTACTTATGAGGCCTTATATTATTAAACTTGTTTTGTGAATTGGCAGGTAATTTAGCTTGAAATAATCAAAACAAAACCTATTTTGAAAATCAGTAAGAAAACTTAAATCAAGATGGATACTCCAAAGAATAGAAGACTCACACCTAATATTCTGAATTCAAGTCAGCTAATACAGATATTCCTGTTTTGCAGTGTGGAATATAGGTACTTAAATAATGTACAGTGCATCCGGAAAGTATTCACAGCGCTTCACCTTTTCCACATTTTTTTATGTTAAAGATTTATTCCAAAATGGAATAAATTCATTTTTGTCCCCAAAATTCTACACACAATACCCCATAATGACAATATGAAAAATTGTTTTTTGATTTTTGCAAAAGTATTAAAACTAAAAATAAACTAAGAAATCACATGCACATTCACAGGCTTCGCCATGAAGTTCAAAATTGAGCTTGGGTGCATCCTGTTTCCACTGATCATCCTTGAGATGTTCCTACAGCTTAATTAGAGTCCACCTGAGGTAAATTTGATTGGACATGATTTGGAAAGGCACACACCTGTCTATATTAGGTCCCACACTTGTGTATGTCAGAGCACAAACCAAGCATGAAGTAAAAGAATCTGTATGTAGACCTCAGATTGTCTCGAGGCACAAATCTGGGGAAGGGGGTACAGAAAGATATCTGCTGCCTTGAAGGTCCCAAAGAGCACAGTTGCCTCCATCATCCGTAAATGGAACAAGTTCGTAACCACCAGGACTCTTCCTAGAGTTGGCCGGCCATGTAAGCGATCAGGGGAGAAGGGCCCTAGTCAGGGAGGTGACCAAGAACCTGATGGTCACTCTGTCAGAGCTACAGCATTCCTCTGTGGAGAGAGGAGAACCTTCCAGAAGGACCACCATCTCTGCAGCAATCCACCAATCAGGCCTTTATGGTAGAGTGGCCAGATGGAAGCCACTCCTTGGTAAAAAGCACATGGCAGACCGCCTGGACTTTGCCAAAATGCACCTGAAGGATTCTCAGACCATGAGAAACAAAATTCACTGGTCTGATGAGACAAAGATTGAACACTTTGGCATGAATGCTAGGCGTCATGTTTGGAGGAAACCGCTCATCGCCAGGCCAATACCATCCCTACGGTGAAGCGTGGTGGCAGCATCAGGCTGTGGGGATGTTGCAGGAACTGGGAGACTTGTCATGATAAAGGAAAAGATTAATGCAGCAATATACAGAGACATCCTGGATGAAAACCTGCTCCAGAGCGCTCTTGACCTCAGACTGGGGTGATGGTTCATCTTTCAGCAGGACAACAACCCTAAGCACACAGCCAAGATATCAAAGGAGTGGTTTCAGGCCAACTCTTTGAATGTCCTTGAGTGGCCCAGCCAGAGCCCAGACTCTCTGGAGAGATCTGAAAATTGCTGTGCACCGACACTTCCCATCCAACCTGATGGAATCTTGAGAGGTGTTGCAAAGAGGAATGGGCAAAACTGCCCAAAGATGGGTGTGCCAAGCTTGTGGCATCATATTCAAAAAGACTTGAGGCTGTATTTGCTGTCAAAGGTGCATCAACAAAGTATTGAGCAAAGGCTGTAAATACTTAAGTAAGTTTCTTATTTTTTTATTTTTGATAAATTAGCAAAAATCTCAAATGCTTTTTCCCGTTGTCATTATGGGATATTGCGTGTAGAATTTTGAGGACACAAATGAAGTTGTTCCATTTTGGAATAACATGGGCACCCCTGATAATTGTCAAGATTGTCCTTTATAAATCACTGGTTGTTTGGATTAGCAATTTCAGTTATGATATATATATATGATATATCATATAGCAGACGAACGCAGTGATATTTGAGAAGTGAAATTAAGTTTTTTGGGATTTACAGAAAGTGTGCAATAATTATTTAAACAAAAGTAGGTAGGTGCATACATTTGGGCACTCCAACAGAGAAATGACATCAATATTTAGTAGATCCTCCTTTTGCAGAAATAACAGCCTCTAAACACTTCCTATAGCTTCCAATGAGGGTCTGGATTCTGGTTGAAGGTATTTTTGACCGTTCTTCTTTACAAAACATCTCCAGTTCAGTCAGGTTTGATGGTTTCCAAGCATGGACAGCCCGCTTCAAATCACACCACAGATTTTCAATAATATTCATGTCTGGGGACTGAGATGGCCCTTCCAGAACGTTGTACTTGTTCTTCTGCATGAATGCCTTAATAGAGTTTGAGCAGTGTTTAGGTTTGTTGTCTTGTTGAAGTATCCAGTCCCGGCGTAACTTCAACTTTGTCACTGATTCTTGAACATTGTTCGCAAGAATTTGCTTATACTGACTGGAATCCATGCGACTTTCAACTTTAACAAGATTGCAAGTAACTGCATTGGCCACACAGGCCCACAGCATGATGGAACCACCACCAAATGTTACTGTGGGTAGCAAGTGTTTGTCTTGGAATACTGTGTTCTTCATCCGCCATGCACACCGCCCCTTGTTATGTCCAAATAACTCAATTTACGTTTTATTAGTCCACAGCACCTTGTTCCAAAATGAAGCTGGCTTGTCCAAATGTGCTTTAGCATACCTCAAGCGACTGTTTGTGGCATGTGCGCAGAAAAGGCTTCTTCCGCATTATTCTCTTATACAGCATCCCCTTGTGCAAAGTGCGCTGAATAATTGAACGATGCACAGTGACACCATATGCAGCAAGATCATGTTGGAGGTCTTTGGAGCTGCTCTGTGGGTTGAGGCCAATCCGAGCCTTAGCTAGAACTGTGCCTGTGGTCTTCCATTTCTTCACTATGTTGTGATTTATAAAGGAAAATCTTGAAAATTATCAGGGGTGCCCAAACATTTGCATACCACTGTACATTGCCCTCAGCAAGACTGTGACTGAAATGAGGTTTGTCGCTTTGACACACCATTTATTATTTGACTGTTTCATCACTACAAAACATATATTACACTTTATTATTTACTCTTATGCTTGGGGAATTTTTCACCAAATCCATTTTACTTACTTAAAGTTGCAGTACCTAATTGAAACTATGCAAAGATATATCGGTGTAGGCCGATAATTACATTTTTGACTTCTAATATTTAAGTTTGGAAACAGACAGAGTCTAAATTTAGGGTGACACAATGAAGTAAAACTAATATTTAAAGATTAATAAATACATTTAAAGCAGTTATATTTGATGATTTCTTAATTTCAAGAAACATAGCCCACTAAAACTCATTTATAAAATATCAGAATCGGCCAAATTGGTAATTCAAATATCAGAGCATCCCTAAAAAAATAAAATAAAAATGTTTGAAAGTTTGAATAATGCGCTTCCCTTTCTCCTATCATGATCTCACACAAACCAGGAAGTTTCAGAATTAACAAACAGCGGTTTTCTTCAAACTAAAAATGGCTGTGAATAATTTTGTAATAATACATCAGCTCCCACACATTATTCCTGATAGATTGTAGTTCTGGATAAATAAAGGATGTTTCAACCAATACTGTACTGTGAAATTGTATAATTTGGTTGAAAAAAAAGTGTCCCTGTGCTAAAGCAAAACCCCTTATAATACAGCCCACAGAGGGTCTCAGAGTCTAATTTTAAACCCTTATGATACAGCTCACAGAGGGTCTCAGAGTCTCATTTTAAACCCTTATAATAGAGCCCACAGAGGGTCTCAGAGTCTCATTTTAAACCCTGATAATACAGCCCACAGAGGGTCTCAGAGTCTCATTTTAAACCCTTATAATAGACCCCACAGAGGGTCTCAGAGTTTCATTTTAAACCGTTATAATACAGCACACAGAGGGTCTCAGAGTCTCATTTTAAACCCTTATAATACAGCACACAGAGGGTCTCAGAGTCTCATTTTAAACCCTTATAATACAGCACACAGAGGG
>JAVQKC010147602.1:0-16862 GCA_036025475.1 Philypnodon macrostomus | reverse complement strand
GAGGGACTTTTTACACACCATTCAACTCTATAATAGACTTTATAAAGTACTCTATATTTAGCTATGACTAACAACACAGCACATACGTCTGTATAAATAAATGCAGTCAAACTATCTATGTCAACAGGATAATTAATGATGATTAATGATTAATGATGATAATAAATGTTTCTCTCACATCAGATCAATGGGACCAATGTAAACCTGCCTATCAATCCAGCGACCGGTGTATCTGTGTTTAAGTCGGGGAAGCACTACACAGTGGCCCTGGACTTTGGTGTCACTGTTCGCTACGATGGCAACCACTACATGGACGTCAAAGTGACTAAAGAGTAGGCACACAGTCAATTGATAAAAGAAGACTCTCATGTTAACCAATCAAATTGCAGGATGCAGGGCAGTATTAGGTTGTAGGTTAGACATTTGTTGAATCTGCTCAAAATCCAGAAACTTTGGTATATTTTATGGTTAAATAGGCCAAATACTGTCTGAACCATCATGAAACTAGCAAGGCCAGTGTTTTTACAGTGACTTTAAATTTTAAAAAGTCTCACCAAGCAATGAAATGTAATTATTGTAACTTTGTGCTGGTTCCATTTGGGTGACATACCATTGTGACTGTATCATCCCACCACATTTGCTGAGGGCTTTGCTGAAATCACCTTGTTTTATAATTGGCAGCTTTAAGGATGAACTCTGTGGACTGTGTGGGGACTACAACGGAAACTCCAACGATGACTTCCGGAAACCTGATGGCTCACTTACCAGTAGTGAAAATGACTTTGGGCACAGCTGGAACACTGATCCACTGTGAGTGACTTCTGAGCGTTTCTTTGTTAAAAATGACATAGCTCTTTCTATTGTTAAGAGTTGGCTGTAGTGAAGTAGGTATGGCCAGGGCCTGAAAGGGATATGCACATAATCTGAGCATTTTTAGCAGAGTCAAAGCAACAGCTAATAAATATTGCATTTTCTTTTTCAGTTACCAAATGTGAAACGCTGCTCCAATAGTTAACAATGGTTATTCATTTAAATTGCTTGACAAACTAACGGCACTTAATGGTTCCACATGTACTCATAATGCTACCACCTAGACCAAGATGATGTTCTTTTCAGTCTATGGCATTTCTGTTACCAGCTGCAACATCAAACCTAACACCACTGTTCCTGGCTGTACCGAAGAAGAACAGGATCTATACGAGTCCTCTGGATACTGTGGAATGTTGTTGGACAAAAATGGCCCATTTGCTGCTTGCCATCCTAAAGTCAACCCTAATGTGAGACATTCTCTTTGAGATGCTATACTTTATACAAAAACTGAATTATTTTTTTAGTTTAGTTTTGATTTCTTATTGCTATGCTGAGAGATACCCCTCATTTCATTTTCATATATTACTACATTTTTAGAACTACTTCAAGGACTGTGCGTTTGACCTGTGTGAGCTGGATGGAGCCAGGCCCATTCTGTGTGAGGCTATTGAGGCCTATGTAAATGAGTGCCAGGACCGTGGAGTCACCATTGGACCCTGGAGGAACGAAACCTTCTGTCGTGAGTTTGTTCCCCTTTTAAAAACAGTCTCCTTCCCTATGTCAGCTGCTCAGCCCTAATAAAAAATGTACTATTGAAAATTCTGAATTTTCTAATATATTGTGTCTACCAAAAGTCAGCCCATGTTACTCTTTGTAATTCCCAAGACATTGTGAGCCTCACAATTGCATATATTAGGTAGACATACTGTACCTTTTGACCTTCATCAATTCGTAGAACGTGTGGTTGAAGCCATGTCTTTGTCACATTGACACATAAAGACCTGTATTGTGCTGTTTCTTGTCTCCCTCAGCCCTGAAGTGTCCTCCGAACAGCCACTATGATCCATGTGCCAACCCTTGTCAGGAGACCTGCAGTGTGAAACCTTCAGTGGGCTGTGGTGGGCCCTGCTCAGAATCCTGTGTCTGTGACCCTGGGTATGTCCTCAGTGCTGGCAAGTGTGTCAAGAAGAGCTCCTGTGGATGCAAATACAATGGACAGTACTATGAGGTAAGACTTTACCGATCTCTTGTGCACCGGCGAGTCAGTCGTTCTGAGCCTGATACAAATACCCTTTCTGTTTGTGAAGTTTGCCATGTGTTATCTATCTCTCCAAACATAATCTAGAGCTGGGGTCCCCAAATAAGATTGCAAGGGGTCCACTCTCTTGATCAAAGTGCTTAAACACTTACAGTTAAAACAGTATAATCCAGTGGTTCACTGGTGGTACTCGGACCCTTTCTAGATTTAGTTAGACCTGGTTTTACTTTAGGGGCACTGAGGTAAAATGCTAATCATAACAGATTACCTACATTACATTATATATCAGGGTCTGATTTTTGAAGCATTTAATTTTATATATATATTAAATAGGCTAATTTATCTGGACTAAAGCTTTAACCCTATTTTAGTCCTGGTTTAGACCTAGTACTGATGATTAGTCCTCATTTAGTCCCTGGTTCTGGTTTAGTCCTATCTTAGACCTGGTTTAATTCTGGTTTAGTCCTACTTAGACCTGGTTTAGTTCTGGTTTAGTCCTATTTTACACCTGGTTTAGTTCTGGTTTAGTCCTAGCTTAGGCCTGGTTTAGTTCTGGTTTAGTCCTATTTTAGAACTGGTTTAGTTCTGGTTTAGTAGTAGCCTTTACCTAGTTTAGTTCTGGTTTAGTCCTAGCTTAGACCTGGTTTAGTTCTGGTTTAGTCCTAGATTAGACCTGGTTTAGTTCTGGTTTAGTTCTTGCTTAGACCTGGTTTATTCTGGTTTAGTCCTTGTAGATTTGCTCAAATCAGTGTTTATTGTTCAGATTTGATGCCCAGTCTAATCCCCTGTCTATGTGTTGCAGCCTGGAGATGAGTTCTATGTGGAGGACTGTCAGCTCAAATGTAAATGTGACGCTCCTTTTGTGACCTGTAGTGCATTTGACTGCCCTGCTATGCACGAGTGTAAACTCCAGGATGGAGAGCTGGGCTGCTATCCCACTGGTAGGTGTAGATCCCTCTGTAGGCATAGGACTTAAAAAAACATTTCGACAGAGTCTGGGTGTAGAACAGATGTTTGTATAATTTACTCTGTCCATTTTGACTTTTGTTTTAATTTGGAATCATTTTGAATATAGGTTCAGTTTAGGCGATATAAAAATGGAATCTTGATATGAAGTCATGACGATCTGCTAATCGGGGAAGATTGTTTACTTGTGATACAGTGCATTCATTTATGCTCTGCTCTTCACAGTCATGTGTTTACTGTATCAATGCCAGTGTTCATATTCATAAAAATGGAAAATTAATAGTATTAAGTATCATGATGAACATTGGATTGGATGTACATTGAAGTTGTAGTTAAGATGGTTTATGTAGGGTAGTCTTCTGTGTAAGGCAATTTGAATTCAAAGTCAATCATAATAAAAACTATATCTCCCAACTTTACTTCATATCCAATGGTTAAGATTAGGATCAACAGGTGGGTTAGTACATGTACATCTCTCTCTTATCTGGTTATGTTTAGGAAGTGAGTCTTATATCTTCTCCAATTCTAATATTATGCACAGAACACAACCTTAAATTAAATTGTACCAGTAAAATATTGCCTTATACAAGCAACATAAATGTATACATTCTCGCATGCAATCAAACCAGTTCCTTTCTTGTAGTTTGACCTTCCTTAATGTTGTGTTGATGTGTCCTGTAGGCTCTCAAGACTGTGTGATCTCAGGAGACCCACATTATAACACCTTTGACAAGAAGTTCTACAGCTTTATGGGCACATGTACTTACACCCTGGCCCGAACCTGCAAAAACACCACTGGTATGTGACTGTACGCTCTTTTTTGGATACATTTAGTTTACCTAACATTAATGTTTAGGTTGCATCTAATACAAGCTGCACTCCCATATGAACTCGATAACAAACACTCGGGTTAGACACTTCTCTTCAAGACGGAACAAACCATTAGTGATATTTTTTACTTTTTCTACATATAAACAAAGCCTTGACACCCTCACAGCCGAACACAGATCTTCTCCAATCAGATATGTTGTTAAATGGTAGTAGAAACCATGCTTCTCTGGATGGGTTTGTTGACAGTGCAGGAGCATGCAGGAGCACTTTGTGGTTTCCCCTATTACATCACTTATAGGTGAATCCCATGGTCAATCCATTTTCAGCTCTCTGAGATTTGTATTATTATTTATTTATTTAAAAAGAGGACTATACCTCAACATACTTATTCATTGAAACATGCCCGAACAAAACACAAATTTGGGTATTTTGTGTTTGAGATAGAAACAACATTAGAACACGGTTAAAAAAAGTAAATTTTTTGCTGAAAGCTTTCATGATACAAAGATCAACTTTACACCAAAGCTTTTGATGAACTACTGAAATACTGATATGACAAATGATAGATGGAGAATATTTATCTAGTACACTCTAAATACTGAGAGTGTGGTGTGCTCTGGTGCAGGTCACTGGTTCTCCGTGGAGGGGAAGAATGAGGAGAGAGGAGTTCCTGGCCTGTCGTACCTGAGGAAGCTCTATGTGACTGTGAACGACGTCACTGTGACTCTCATGAAGTCCAGAAGAACGCTGGTCAGTAATTACTACACAAACCATCATCATTATTATCATCATTAGTAATAGTAGTAATCACAAATGAGGCTAAATCCAAATGAAGAATAAATCAGGTCCAGGACTTAGGAATTAGGACTAAGTAAGTCAATTAATTACTTAATTTTGGTAGTATTCTGGAGAATACATATTTGTTGCTTGTAGAGGACATATTTAGGTACATTGGTGGTTTAATGAGGAATGTTGTTGCCTAATTGAGACACAATGCTTAAAAAACAAGGTACATGCACACTAAGCCACACACTAAAATGAAGTTTATCAAATAGATGTTAGACCTCAAACAAGCATTAAACTTATATACCGGTTCGTTCACATTTAAAAGAGCACAATAGAAAAATCTCAAATCTATTCATGATATGAAGTTAGGACGATCTGCTAATCCTTTATGCTCTGCTCTTCATCGCCATTTTTACTGCAACGATGCCAGTGTTCATATTAATTAAAAAAACGGAAAACTAATAGTATTAAGTACCAGTAGTCGGCTGTGTAAGGCAAAAGATTCAAAGTCAAATAAAATTGTGATCACATCAAAATTGTGATTTTGGCTTTATAAAAATCATAATATTATATTTTTACCCTTTTGCCCTCCTTTAGGGTACATTTGGTTCTTTAGAGATCAAAGTTTGTTGAGTAGCTAATCTAACATCCATCTTGTCCTTGTGCTGCAGGTGAATGGACGGCGTGTGTCACTCCCTCACTCCCCCTCCCCTCTCATATCTATCAGCCTGGCAGGACAGTACATCACCCTCCAGACGTCCTTCGGTCTTCGAGTGCGCTGGGATGGTGCCCACTACGCCCAGATCACAGTGCCCAGGTGGGTGCCCACCTTACTATCCCCAGTACCACCCAAACTTAATGTATTATTGTGTCCGCATTAAACATATCGTCTTGTAAACCGGCAGCTCCTTCTATGACCAGATGTGTGGGCTTTGTGGAGACTATGATGGAAACCCAAACAATGACTTCACCAAACCTGATGGCTCTCTGGTGGGGAACGTCAACGACTTTGGAAACAGCTGGCAGACAGAGGAGGACGAAGATGACATGTGCGTTACCAATTTTAAAATGATCTGTTCACCGACCAATGTTGTCACACATACCTTCATACATTTTAAAAATTCAGTGCAAACTGTGCTGTGTTTAGCTCGGTTGGTGGAGTTGTAGCATCTGTACAATATTTGGGGAGAACCTTCCAAAAATATATTCTTACAGAATATAGATCTAACTCATACATATGTTACAGCAGAGGCTCCTTTTATGTTCATTGTGCCTGCGCTGTGTTCCAGTTGTTCTCCAGGTACTAAACCAGACCCAGACTGTGATCCTAAACTCGAGGCTGAGGTAGTGAAACCGGACAAGTGTGGCAAACTCAAAGATCCTGCTGGACCCTTCAGGTAAAGACACACTCTTCCCAAATAGTGTCCCGTTAATAAGGTTAAAAATGATCAAATGTGCAAGTATATTTTGGTATTGGTCAGTTTACATTTCGGTTTTAACCCCTTACATTCCTTGGAAACAGTTTTTGTCAAGTTTACTCTCCTTGGGTTTGTTTTTTGAAGTCCACGTGCAGTACGTGTGTCAGCACTCGTTTATCTGCTGGGTGTGTGAGGACAAAGGCTAATATATAAGCATCATATCTGATCATTCCCAAAGGTGTGATTACCACATACTGTAAACAGGTGGACTGTAGTTTGAATTATGAAGTCTTGACGTAGTATGTGTAGTGTGTAGAAATAAATGAATTTCTATGCTTTATGAAAACACAGTAAACCAGGGAAAAAACTTTAATCATGTTTTTAGAATGATGTATGTTTTGACTCTTCTTGTGATGGAATTAGAACAAGCTTTTAATGCATTTTTGTGAATTCAAAAAATGTCAAAAATTCAAGTTGCTTAAAAACTGGCAAAAACTATATATATATATATATACATATGTATATATATATAGTTTTAATCAATATTAAAAATGATATAAACAAAACTAGTAGCTCTAAGATAAGGTTATTTATATTACTTCATTGCACTGTTTGTGTGCCCCAGGGAGTGCATAGCCATCGTGGACCCCACCTCGTTCTTCCAGAGCTGTGTGTACGACATGTGTCAGTTTAACGGGCAGCAGCGTGTCCTCTGTGACCAGCTGCAGGCCTACACTGATGCATGCCAGAGTGCCGGGGCCAAGGTCCACCAGTGGAGGGCGCCAGATTTCTGCCGTGAGTCTCTTTCTTCTTTTGTCTCGTCAACCCACATTTATTCACTTTTCTTACACTTAACGGTTACATACATTTCTATTTTGTAAATTGAAAATATAATATAAATATTAATACCAAGGGCTTTGAATAAAAAGGGTTAATGGCATTCCTATCCTATACTTTTGAATAAAAAGGGTTAATGGCATTCCTATCCTATACTTCTCCTATGCTTGGGTGGGACAGTGGCAGATTGGTGAGCTATCTTGCCTCACAGTAGAGAGATCCCCTATAAATTCTAATATTAGCACATAATAAGCTTTTCTTTAATACATTTATGGTGATCAGATTATAATAGACCATAGACGTATTTAATAACTCTATAACAATTTTTTTACCATGTACTATTATTGCATGTTATTAGTACTTCATGAGTATCTTAGCGAGTCCAACGGTTCTTCCGATCCAAAGCATTTCATTGCATTTTCTGAACCTGTGTTGAATATGCATATGACAAATAAACTGAAACTGAACTGAAACTGAAACTGAAGTCAGATAGTGAGGCTGTACACTATAAAATTTTAACCATACCTTTTACCATAAAACACAGGCTCCAAAGTTATTTTTTTAACTTATTGTTTGTATAGGACATAATAAAAAAACAGCTGTCTATTGCTTTGACATTGAGACCATTTTTTTCTACAAAATACATTAACCAGTTATTAAAATTCATTCAGTCATCTGACGAAGGACTGGAACCATAGCTCAGTAACTTGTGGGTGGTGTACACTGGACAATGACCAGAGCTCCCACTTAAAGACACATACACCCTTACATTTATGGGGGCAGTTCGTGACATCTGAAATTAAATATAAAGCCCTCTAAGAAAAGCCTTCCATGCAGTTTAATAATTTAATTAATGCAATATTTCAATCATCAGATATTTATTGTCTAAATCAGTCTTGTCCAAATAAAAATATATATATTTTTTTTTATTTAATTATGTTTTCAGTTTTGTCTTGATTTGGGATTAAGACATTTCTGATCGATCAAGTGAATGAACTGAAACTGGACAATAATGAAGAGCTCATCGACAAACATCAAATTACACCCAATATTGACTTCTAAATCTCAATCTTTCTGATTCTCCCTCAGATTGCATCAACACAGTCATTGCAAATTGCATGTTTGAGACCTTTTACTTAGTATTTTCAAAGCAATTGTTTCCCTGGGTTTTTTAAACTAGTCAAATTTTACAGTTCATATATGAGGCGTTGAATGCCAAGGGAAATGCTTTGTACTGTGGGAGCTTTCTTCGGGATGTCAAGCACCTGTGTTACCGACGTGTGAAGTACCCTCTACCGGGTCGACAGCTGGCAGGGTGCGATGTTAGAAGAACACGGAGGATGTGCATTGCATTGTGGGTGGATGTTGGGCTGGTTGGTTTGACTATTTTTGGACCGTTGCTTAAATGCCTGACAGCTATCACAGGCTGCCGAGCTTGTGCATGGCTCCGTATGTAGGGCGCTGTATGTTAACACGGGAGGAATCAAAGTGCTGCTCACCATCACCGTGCAATTCTCTGTCTAATGTGGTTATAGGTAAAGATAGGATCTATACAGGACACAGATTCACACACTGGGCAGGGGTAACCAACAGTATATGTCAGATTCAGAACTTACATGGTACATGGAAGGAACGCTGGAGGGGCAGAAAAAGCAATGTACAAGAAAGTACACACAATTTGTTCAATACTTTTTATTTCTACTTGAGTGATATTATATTGAAGTATTAATAATATTACTTCTACTTCTACTACATGCCAAGTATTTCTTTATGTTGGGGAAAAAAGTGAACTGTTATTTTTAATCATTTTAACCCAATACACATTCTTCACTTCTAGTTGAGAAAAATATTCAAGTAACCATACATCTGTATACTTGTATATACTGTATATTTATATACATACAGTCATGCTTAAAACTACATATTTCTGACCTTTTATTGACCATTTCCAGTCCTCTTAAATTAAAACTCTGTATGGATTCATGATACTGAACCACTTTTAAGAAACAATTTTAACTGCAAATAATTACCACAGACTGTAAAAGTGGTTTGTATAAAATATTGAACATGTTTTTCTTGCTTCTCCTTTTTTCTTGCCCCTTCTGCTATGCCTACATCTAACTCCCAAACTACCGCCATATGTCCTTCCCATTTCCCTCTCCTCCGGTCTTAATCCTATTCTCTCCTCATATAAAAATATATATATGTGTGTGTGTGTGTGTGTCCCCTTCTACAGGCACCACTAGTCGACGCTGCTCTTTGGATCACCGCGGTATGGCCTTCTGGGAGCAGCCCAGCTATGCTCGATGCATAACAAATGAATTCAGATACTTGCAGCAATCAGTAGGTGCAAAGTCAGCTCCCTTTCAGTGCCTGTGTTTCCAATGCATCATAAATTACCTCCCCGGTGTGTTCCCCCCATTATTATCATCGCACTGTAGCCAAAGATTAACCACTTTCAATAGTCCAGCAAATTAAAACACTCATTTCACCATTTTTGTGGGGTGTAAGAGAAATTCACTCCAAAACTATGTGCTTCCTGGCATCTTTTCAGTTTTATTTATCTGTACATTGCAGACAGCTGTAATGTATAGTGCACTGGCTCATTTACACTTACAATACACTGGAATATAAGTCTCAGTTTAGTTTGTTCATAAAGAAAAGTTAATCCAGTATCAAATCCTCAAGGAAACAAGTTGAAATATGCTTTTGGACAAAATTGGTTGCCATTGAAACTGGTTTTGACTTTCAGGAAAAATAGTTCTATTTGAGGCTAAAGCCCATTGAAAAAAGATTGAATGAAATCACAGGATGGCTGCTCATAGCCCTGAAACACATTGCAGCATCCCGAAGAATGGGGAATTTTGGTATCTCTCTTTTTGCTGTTAAAAATAAAATAATTCCAAAGAGCTGAGATAGCACATAGAGTACTGCACCTGTGAGCGTGTATTTATGGACATAAACCCATGTGCAATGATGTGAAATGTCATTTCACTGTGCATTTCCTGGCTAAATGCATGTCTTCTGCTCCAGTTACCTCTTTTATTCATACGGGCTCATTTCAAAACATCCACAAGGCAGAATATATTGGAGCCTGGCTTAGGCATAAGTGTCACATAAATGGCCACACAGAGAAGACACTTTCGTTCTCATTTTTGCACTCCATTGACTCCATTGTGAGCCTAAGTATTGTGTTGTGTATATATGGCCACATCTGCAGAGGACACCGATGCCCCAAGTCTTTTATCTCCCCCTGTTTTTGGAGGTTCAGGGCCACCTTGCAAAAGGCCAGAGGATGCTGGCGGGAGATGGGATGTCCCAGGTCACTAAGAATCTGCTCGACCTCACCCAAAGGAGAAACTTCTACGCCGGGGACCTGCTGTCGTCTGTGGAGATCCTTCGCAACGTGACAGAGACATTCAAAAGGGCCAGCTACGAACCATCTTCAGATGATGTACAGGTAAAAATCATATGGTACATTTCATTCAGATCTTGTTTGCATTAGCACAAAAGCTAAAATGTATATTGTCTATGATATATCCTCATCTTAAGCTGAGTCATCTCCTCACATTGGGGTCACTGCTGCTTCTTGATCCTCTTTATGTCAATAGGATGATAGAGATTATAAAGCTAGAGCCCCACCCCCATCTCCAATAAGATCATGTATAGTCCACCTTCAGTGTCTTTGATTTTTTTGTGCCACAATTTACCCTGTCGATATGGTGCGTGTGTGTTTTTCTGGGCATGTGCTTCTTTCATGCTGTTTTTTAGAGTGAAATAAACGCAAATGGGGCTTTATGAGAGCGCTATAAAATTAGAACAATATGAGACTAGCCTATCAGCCAGTTTCTACATGACTAAACAGCTTGAATAATAAAACAGCCATGGCACAAGCTTCACAATAGGAACATTGGTATTAAAATAGAATAGTCTTTTTTATATCTTTCAGTAATATGGGGCAGAATTAAGATGGTTTGTCTGCAGTGATTCCAAAAAAGGGATGAACCATAGTAGAAAAAATGTGTTATGTGTTAACTATGGTTAATTATGGTGATAACAATATGAGAGGACATATTTTGATGTCCTTAACAAGACTGATCATAATTAAATTTACAAGCCTCTGGTCAAAACTGGGGCTAAAACCCCCAAACCATAAAATTAACTGACTTAAGGACTAAAAACGGGGCTACATTTTGGATTTGGGGTTATGATTTTATGTTATTGAAGATACTATATATCTAAATAAGCATAACATAAGTTAATTTAAAGATCAAAACAGTATAAAAATGCAATACATTTAGTTTCTTGCGATGCAGATATGGTACTCTTAATCTAAAGTGATCAATGAACGAGAACAAAATGTGTCAAATCTGTGTTTTCTTTGAAGTTTTCTTAATTTGATAGAGATGTGTACATCAGTGTTATAACCCTATGCTGTATTAGTTTTAACCACCTCTAAACTAGGTCTGAACCAGAACTTAACCACATCTAAACTAGGACTGAACCAGATCTTAACCACATCTAAACTAGGACTGAACCAGAACTTAACCACATCTAAACTAGGACTGAACCAGAACTTAACCACATCTAAACTAGGACTTAACCGGAACTTAACTACATCTAATCAAGGACTGAATCAGAACTTAACCACATCTACACTAGGATTAAACCAGAATTTAACCACATCTAAATTAGGACTGAACAGAACTTAAATTCTAGTTTAATCCTAGTTTAGATATGGTTATGTTCTGGTTCAGTCCTAGTTTAGATGTGGTTATGTTCTGGTTCAGTCCTAGTTTAGATGTGGTTATGTTCTTGTTTGGTCCTAGTTTAGATGTTGTTATGTTCTGGTTCAGTCCTAGTTTAGCTGTGCTTATGTTCTGGTTTAGTCCTAGTTTGGATGTGCTTATGTTCTGGTTTAGTCCTAGTTTGGATGTGGTTATGTTCTGGTTCAGTCCTAGTTTAGATGTGGTTATGTTCTGGTTCAGTCCTAGTTTAGATGTGGTTATGTTCTGGTTCAGTCCTAGTTTAGATGTGGTTAAGAAAATGTCAAGGACACGCTCTGTCACTCTGCCTTTTACGTCGATTAGCATTTTTGCTGCGTGCTTAGTCCCACCCCACTATGAGCTGTTGTATGTTTGGGACATCATTTGGCAGTTCACTCTTCAGTTAAAGGTGTACATAATTAAAATAGCCACAACATCTACCTCAGTTAATTATGGCCTGTCATTGTGCAGTGATACTTGGACCACAAAATGTTAAGGATGCTCTTTACCTGCAGCTGGTTGTACATAGGTAGTATACACACATTCATTCACTATATCGCCATGGGAGATAAGGGGAGAGGTAGTAGTTTGTAGCAGTTTAAAATAAAATGCCACTGACCCCTTCAGCCATTTTGTCGCTATAGGAAATCAGTGACATGAGCATGGCATCATCCTGTCTGGGGTTATTACGAGCTCACTGTGGTGGTGTGCGTGGGCAGAAAGAAGCTAGCATAGAGCCAGCTCACCCCCCTCCTCACCCCCCACCCTCTATCCGTGTGTGTGCTTCTGCGCTAATGCAGTGTTAAAGTGGGCACATTACCACCAGAGGGAGCATAAGCATTCAAGTAGAAAACAAGATAGCCTGTGTCAAGAGACGGAGCCACTCCCTTAGGCATAGTATGGTCCAGACAAAATAACAAGGCTAAGAATCAGACCCGGGTCCTATTACGACTTCAGGCATGAACCCCCAAGCAGCCCCATGCTCACATCCGCTGAAGACAATCCACACAGCTCCTCAAACATTCCCTTTCATCTTTTTTTCTCTTTCCTGATTGCAGCTTGAGCTTTTTTCTCTTCAAGCACAAAGTGTTGTCTGCTCGCTGCGGGGGGTGTAAGGTGTGTTTCTGTAAGGCCCAATTCTTAGAATCTGACGTTTTCTCCCAATTGGTGCCATCATGGTTTCAGTGGCAAATTTCCCAGTGCTGTGAGCCACCGCAGGGATCGTCATTACTCTCTTATAGAAATTTGTGATTCCCTGCAGTCAGAGCATTATCCATAACAGCCCTTAAGTACATAGTGTTTATGTGTCATAATTCAAAGGAATCTTGCTGCAGTGGGTGTGTGTGTGTGTTTGTGTGGGAAGATGTGTTACAGATTTCCTCTTTTATATCTACACAGAACTTCTTCCAAATCATCAGCAACCTGTTAGAAGAAGAGAATAAGGAGAAATGGGAGGATGCACAAAAGGTAAGCTTGCGTGTTAGTAAATAATTGAATGTGCATGCATGAGTGTTGACTCTGAGAGATCATGTCACTGCATATCAACAGACTCACAGTGGCTCAGACACAGGTAAATAGTGTGTAATGAGGTGACAGCATGCGTGTCAGACTCATGAGCCGCTGTAGTGGTCATTATACAGGTGTGACTGGCCTCATTTAAACGGACACTTCATCAGGCCGCCACTGGGGGGCAGCAGCACAGCCACAACCAGCCATTTACACTGCAGGACCTGTTTCTTGGGAACACAACTACTTTAATGTCATGATACAAATCAATGCAGAGTTATTTTTGAATGATAATAAAAATAAATATAAAAATGCTTTTATACTTTTTGTATTTTTTTAAGTCATAATAGCACAAGCAGGTCAATAGAGAAAATATAATCTCAGTATCCTGTACAAAAAATGTCATCTCTACAGTAATGTACACTGTGCAACAGATTTTCACTAGACATGTTGACAGCCTGTTTATCCATGGAGGTTGGCTTTTGGCTACTTCTTCTGTTGGACACATCTCTCGGCTTGAGAGGTGGCAACTCTTGTTTTCAAAACTGACACTGGTGTCGGAGCTCCCTGAACCCCTAAATCACCCACACCAGACTCTGACACAGATACCATCTGTGATGACTGCAGTCTGCAGAGGGCAGCTGCTCTGTTGTCACCTTTACAGTTAAATTGACTTAAATTAGGTCTGACTTGTTTTTGACACAAGGCTGTCTTCACATCTCTAAAATGTCTGTGTTTCCTCATTTGACTTATAGTAAAGATGGTGGAGGCACAAGGAGTTCAAAGTCTGCAGACAGTGCCAGTCCTGGCTGTCTCTACAGGCAGTAATTAGGTGTTTACTCACTGCAGCTTTAGTTTGGCAGCTCCAAACGTAGGGTGTCGCTCAAGAAAGCTCTCAACTAAGCACTTTTGTCTTCAGGAAGCATCAGAGCGAGGCAGACGGACACATTACAGAGTTTAGCACTGTGTGACTGAAGAGCAGAAGAGCCGTGACAGGGTTAATTATTTGTGACATTATTAATTTGCCGTCTCCTGAAGTGGACACTGGCTCAGGACTGTCATCTGATGTGAACAGATGATGCCTGGACTTCACACTAATACATTTCTCTCACTTCTTTGCTTTTCTTGAATTAATGAGTGTCCTGAGCTGAGCCCACACACTGGTGCTGTGTGAACATTGAAAAAGCTCACATGAAACACCTCACTATGAGCTTTTTACTCGCTCCGCACAGAGATCACTATATATTCACCTCCTGTCACTGTTACCATGGCGAGGAGAGGAAGAGCTCTGTCTACAGAAGCAGGTTCAGGCGCAGCCATTTCCCCGTGCTGCCTTCACATCCCATTCCGTTGCCATGGAGACCAACCGAACGAGCATGACTGCACTGTGCGTCAGACATGCCGGAAGGGGAGACGTGATGTGCTTTTCTCCCCCACTATGGCTTTCACTCTGCTGTGTCACAGGCTCTCAACTTCAGCTTCTGTGATGGCTCGCTAGGCTTAGTCCTGGCACATGTCGCCGCATGTGCCATTGCAATGTTATGTGTTACACAGGAGGGAAATACCTGCCCCAGGGGGTGGTGGGATAGCAACATACACTGAGGTGCTAATTGCTAAATGCCACTCAAATCCTGTCCCAAATCTGTCTGATTTCATAACCACATGATCGCATATAGTCCCCATACAGTCATGTGTAATATTGTGTAATGCAATGTAATGAAATGAGACATGTTATAGTGATGTTCTATGTTTTATATTGACACAGCAAACAGTCATACAATCATTGCAGGATTATTGGAGTCAAAGGTCATCTGAATCAAAGCTTCTTAGATTAGATTAGATCTGACCCATCACGTTCAAATGAGCAACAAGGATAATGCTGCAATTTCTGCCAGGTCACTTAATGGATTAGGGGGTCTTTGATTTATTGACTTGGAGGAGGGAGGCACTGTCCATGGTTCTGAACCCCTCTGTCCTCTGCACGAGTGTGGACAGTTATTGACCATAGAGCAGCAATGGAAATCACAATTGGTCCCAACAGCAGCAAGTCTAATAAAAGCCCATGGTTAAAATATAGTATGTCTTATTTATCTCTCCTTGTAAATTACATTTGTCTTGGTGTTTGTTGCCACAAAAACACTGACATTAACAACAATCAACAATTTCAAATGTACAATATACAGAGAATATTAATACACAAAATATATTCAAAATCTGCAACTATTATGGGACCTAAAATAGAAAGTGCTCATTGTTTGTACTTCAGAGTTAAATAATTATGTGAAGGGTTGACTAATAATATGAAACATGTCAGTATATTCAAAATATTGTTCCTTTACAACATTTTTGACAATTGAATCTTTCTCTGGCTTTAGTTCCAAACATTTAGTACATTATTTTTCATGGCATACAGTACATTGTAGTCCATCTTCCTCTCCACTTACGGATTTTATATCAGATACTGTCATCTTCCTCAAATCTTGGCAGCAGTGGTGAAGATTTAAAGTGTAATTTTGTCGTTTTCTCCTCTCATTCTGTCCTTCTAGATCTATCCGGGCGCAGTGGAGCTTATGCAGGTCATAGAAGAATTCATCCACATCGTTGGACTGGGCATGAAGGATTTCCACAATGCCTATCTGATGACTGGGAACTTGGGTAGGAAGCCTCACTCAAGTCTCCATGTTTTATTTCTGCATGACATGGACACATAAACTCAGTGCTCTGTTGACTCCCCATGTCAATATCTCTACAATCATTTATTCAGTATAAACGGTGCTTGGTATGAGTGGCTACACAGTGGTCTACTTCTTCCATTACACATATTACAGTCAAAAAGTCTCAATATACTCTATGCTAAAATGTATTCACAACACTGTTTTAAGCCCGCAGCTAGGGACCACATCTGTTTAAATCTTACACAGCATTTTTAATATAGCCTATTCTTTAAAACCGTAATGAGTTTGGGGACTTTTGAGGGGAGTTGTTGTGAAGTTTTTGTTTTTTATGCACCAGTGATTATGGAGTCTCAATTTGGCTTAGTTACTTTAAAAGCGTCTCAGGGTGCAGGGGATAGTTCTCGTCCTTAGTGCTCTTCCTGTTAGCTTCTGTCACACACACACTGGCTCTGGGCTGATCTGCGGTCTCACTGGCATTTCATTTCTTACACTCTAAATGCTATCTTACTGGGATAGGGAATAATAGAAGTGCGCTCCTGATTTATTCATGCAGGCGAATGTGAGCATGTAAAGCTCCACCACTTTGCAATTCCTCCAGAGAAGTCGGGTTCATTTCTTTGCATTCTTTACAATAGCGTAACATCCAACCCATTTAGATATGTAGTCTATTATGTACTCTTGTATGGTATATATATGCACTGCAAAACTTAACATGCTTAAAAAATCTAGGTTACAAAGAAAAATGAACTTCAAATTACATCAAAATGTAATGTAGTCAGTTGCCTTGATAGTTGACACTGTATAGCATTTATATAGGCCTTAGGTGGGGTACACCCAATGACCAGTTGGTTGCAGGGCTGACACAATAAAAAAAAAATCCAAAGCAGTTTATTATATCGGCGAAAACAGCGTGTCGCCGATATTATGGAATCACGTCGGTGTTCGCCCGCGTCCGCGTCCGCAGATCCTAGCTGTGAACGCGATAACTCAAAAACGAATTGCCGGATCA
>JAVQKC010147584.1:0-10486 GCA_036025475.1 Philypnodon macrostomus | reverse complement strand
GTGGCTACATAAGTAGCTTACCATCATCAGGTGTGACTGTGGAGTGAATGAATAATTAAAAAATATGTAAAGCGTCTTTGAGTAGTTGTGAAAAGCGCTATATAAAATTGATGAATTATTATTATTATTATTACTATCACACAGATCAGATTGTCATTTTGAATTCTATGTTGTAGCCTGATACTTCCTTCTCTGAATTTACTGCTACTTTAACTGTGAGCGTTTATCATGCTTTGATTATCTTCCATTCTCTCCAGTCAGTGTTACTTTCAAGGGGAGAAAAATATTTTTTTTGCTAAAAATTAATATTTATGCAGAAAATGAAAGTCTACAACAAGCTTTTTTCCTGCAAAAATCTCAAAGCATCTTAAATTTAACTATTGATGCATATAGTGGTTCTCAAACTGTGGCATTGGGACCACTGGTGGTACTCTTTCTAGTGGTACTTTATTTACAACTTTTTGATTCTCAGCCCAAACTTCACTCTTTGTTAATATCTGTATGTTTATTAAATGTATTCTATCAATGTCTATAAGAAACAATAACAAACATACTCCTTATTAATATTATATACCTATATACTATATACCAACAGGCGAGTCCAACTTCATAAAGACACTTGTAAACTTCGATAGGGATAACATTTCAGACCGTACACTGAAAAAGATCGGGCAGTACTGCAAACAGCCGGACTTCCAGCCAGATATCATCGGCAAAGTGTCACTCGCGGCTAAGTCCTTGTGCATGTGGGTCAGAGCCATGGAGGTATGCTTTTAGCCATTCAAAAGATCAATAACTATCACAACAATGTTTTAACCTCACAACTCTAATGCCAGATTTACGGGAGGATATACAGAGTGGTGGAGCCTAAGCGGGCCCAGTACAAAGCAGCCACGTCCCAGCTGATAGAGAAACAGGCTGCACTTGCTGAGGCACAGAACAAACTCAAGGAGGTGAGTGGCCCATAAACATTGTAGAGATGTTTATATTTTTTAATATTAGGGCTGCACGTTTTTATGTAACTGCGTTGAATATTGCAATATGTTTGACTGGCAATTGTAGTGAAAAAAAATTCTCCCCCTGCTCCCACAATTCTGATACAACTTCTAACTCAGTCTTAGACTTCCTATGTTCCTATGTCATCCTATGTTATAAAAGACCCTCAATGGATGCATAGCCAGATTTGTTCAATGTTAGCACAATGTATTGAATGTTTAACTATTCTCAGGTACATAGACATACACAGGTACAGGTTCAAATTGATTTAAATAATCTACAATTTACTAAATTGAATAAATCAGGGTTAAAACAGACATAAACGGTACAAAACCAAAGCTAAATCAAACCTAAACAAGACTTAACCATAGATAAACCAATAAAACCAGGCTTTTAAAATATATATTTTAAAGATTTCACCTACTGTATCTATGGGGTTGTTTATTGCAGGTGGCAGAGCAACTAGAAAAGCTCAAAAGAGAACACAGTGAGAAGCTGGCCATGAAGGATAGTCTGAGGAAGAATTCAGAAGATATGTTGGTGAAACTGGACCGGGCTGACAAACTGGTGACTGGACTGGCCGGGGAGAGGGTCCGCTGGGAGGAGAGAGTCGCTGTAGGTCTCACATACATAAAGCTGTAGTCTGGAGGTTTCCTAAATAGGAAATTGGTGAAAAGTCTGAAAATCCTCTAGACAATTTCAAGCTATTATAATTACATATTTGCCTAAAACCTCTATCTTTATTATATACAACAGCAATGAACTGCAATGTTTTTAATTTTAGTCCTTCCCCAGGCATCTACAGCTACATAAAATCAGAGTTTGTGTGAGCTACCACACCACTCAAATACCTGACTATTGGTCAAAGTGGTAACCCACAAACATTGATTTTATGTTGCTACTGTATGTAGGCCAGAGGAAGGACTTATAATAATAATAATCATGACTGATTTTCTACTTTTCATCATAGAACAATATCAGATAGTTTTTACAGTTTCTTCTTACAGTGTACAGCTTTGAGGAACTAAAATATCCAGTCATAGTGTTTTATTATTTACTATTTTGCGTTTTTTTAGGGGCTGGAGGAGTGCATGGGTTACCTTGTAGGAGACAGTTTGCTTGCAGCGTCCTTTCTGTCATACATGGGTCCATTTTTATCGAACTATAGAGATGAACTGCTGGCTATCTGGATGAAGGAGGTGAGACTTTTGGAGTTATATTGCTGGTCTGTTAAGCCACTCTCTGACCTCTTTGTTGTCACCTTAGGTGCGGGACTTGGAGATCCCCTGCTCTCCTGGCTTCAGTTTTGCAGCGTTCCTGTCCAAACCCACAGCAGTGAGGGAGTGGAACATCCAGGGACTGCCCACTGATGCCTTCTCCACTGAGAATGGAGTTATTGTCACTCGTGGAAATCGGTCTGTGTTAATTACAAGTCTTACAAGGGATTAGCTTATTTCAGTTTTAACTCACTCTTGTTTTTGCCCACTGTCGTTTCAAGATGGCCACTGATGGTCGATCCTCAAGGTCAAGCTCTGAAGTGGATTAGGAATATGGAGCTGAAAAAAGTATGGCATAATTTACATGACTATTTCTAGCACTAATTACTGTTATTGTGTGGTACTGAGGATGTGTCTGTCTGCTGAGCAGGGGTTGAAAATAGTAGACTTTCAAATGCCAGACTACCTGCGTGTGCTGGAAAATGCCATCCAGTTCGGAAATCCTGTTCTGCTACAGAATGTTCAGGAGGATTTGGATCCTTCCCTAAACCCAGTTCTCAACAAATCTCTGACACGGATAGGTTTGTGACACACAAAAATCTTCACTCACAAGAAAATATTTAGCCACTTCCATAGTGTGTATCTATTATTCAGAATTATTCTTTGTCCAGGTGGAAGATTGCTGATGAAGTTAGGAGATAAGGAGATAGAATATAATCCAGACTTTCGTTTCTATATTGCCACCAAACTGTCAAATCCCCACTACACTCCAGAGACTTCCACAAAGACAACAATAGTTAACTTTGCGGTCAAAGAACAGGTTGGTTTTATAAACTTCTTTTAAATTCCTTTTTTATAAGATGTGAGGTGTGTCCGTTTTTATACCGTGTGTGTGTACTTGTGTGTGTGTGAGCAGGGATTGGAGGCTCAGCTCCTGGGTATAGTGGTAAGGAAAGAGCGTCCGCAGCTGGAGGAACAGAAGGACTCTATGGTGATCAGCATCGCCTCTGGCAAACGCAGCCTGCAGGAGCTGGAGGATGAAATCCTCAGGTTATTTCGTAGACGTTTTCTGAATATATTTTGTCATAATAGATTTTACTGACTGGCTTCTAAAAAATCATTGTAGAGGTGTATTTAACATTGAAATAGGAAAATATGATTGATGATATGATATGCATTTGACTCATACAACTAGAACAGAATGTTAACTATCGCACATATTGTGATGCTAGGCTTCTGAATGAGTCCTCTGGCTCTCTACTGGATGATGTACAGCTGGTCAACACTCTGCAAACTTCTAAACTGACTTCTACAGAGGTTTCAGAGCAGCTGGCCACCAGTGAAACAACAGAGATCGCAATTGATGCTGCAAGAGAGGTCAGTATGAACTGAAGAAAGAAAGCACCTAACCTCAAATATGTGTCTGTACCATAAAAATGAAATGTCATTCTCATCTTGCTTCATATCTTGTGTAATAAATTGTCAATGTTTATTTTTTTAATAGGCCTACCGCCCATGTGCACAGCGAGCTTCTATTCTTTTCTTTATCCTGAATGATTTGGGCCGCATTGACCCAATGTACCAGTTTGCTCTTGATGCCTACATTAGCCTTTTCAACATCAGCATAGAGAAGAGCAAGAAGAGCCACAAACTAGAAGAAAGAATTGCAAATCTCAACAACTACCACACTTATGCTGTATACAGGTAATGTACATACACATTGAGGCATTTGCACATATTACGCACTTAATGTGCATAGATAATCTGGCCCATAGTTTGATGTCTTACTTTGTCGCAAGTAAACGTAGTTAATAACTAAATACAAATATTTCCCAGAAACACATGCCGCGGTCTGTTTGAGGCCCACAAGCTGCTCTTCAGCTTCCAGATGTATACCAAAATCCTGGAGGTGGCTGGCAATCTCAACATGGACGAGTACAGCTTCTTCCTCAGAGGAGGCCTGGTATATAAACACAACAAAATCACTATAATGTGCACTTTTCAAGCCAGAACCATCAAACTTTTCATGACAGAACATTTTTTAGTTTTTATGTATAGACATTGTTCTTTATGACCCCATAGGTCCTTGATAAAAAGGACCAGATGTATAATCCATGTACCAGTTGGCTACAGGACTCCGCCTGGGACCACATCACAACGCTGAACAAGCTGTCAAATTTCCATGGAATATCAGCTTCTTTTGAACAGAATCCCAAAGACTGGCATCAGTGGTTCACCAGCGCAGAACCAGAGAACACTCTATTACCCAGTCAGTATTTAACTGTATTAACAATTAAATCATGCATAAATAATGAATTAGTAATCATAATCACACCAGTTGTTTATCCATTATATTTTTCTATACTGTTACAGAGGCCTGCCAGGTCAGCTGTAATGACTTCCAGAAGATGCTGATAGTGCGCTCGTTACGTCAGGACCGGGTGTCCTTCTGTGTCATGTCCTTAATTTGTAAAAACCTTGGCTCTCGCTTTGTGGAGCCGCCTGTTCTTGACATGAAGGCAGTAAGTTCATTTCATTTTTACAATTACATTTTATCTTTTTACCCATCAACCTAATCCTTGTGTCCTAATGTGAATATAATGTAATATACATTTCTATCCACAATCTTTTCTGGTGCCATCAGGTTGTGGAAGAATCCACTTGCAGGACTCCTCTGATCTTTGTCCTGAGTCCTGGGGTGGACCCCACAGGAGCTCTGCTGCAGCTGGCGGAAACTTCTGGCAAGAGCAACCAGTTCCATGCCCTGTCCCTGGGTCAGGGACAAGCTCCTATCGCCAAAAGGATGATCACAGATGGCGTCAAGAATGGTATGCCATTTGTCTTTTCCTCCAAATTTACTTGATTCTTTCAGTACTAGTCAGATTAAGAACTTAACCTTCTGTACCTAGGTGACTGGGTGTTTCTTGCTAACTGCCACCTGTCTCTGTCCTGGATGCCTGAGCTGGACAAGTTGGTGGAGCAGCTTCAGGTGGAGGAGCCTCACCCAGACTTCAGACTGTGGCTCAGCTCCTCACCACACCCCGAATTCCCTATCACTATCCTCCAGGCAGGCATCAAGATGACCACTGAACCACCCAAGGTCTGCAAAACTATATCACAATATCTCACAGTTAATCATTACATGTATAAATGTATTTATGTTTATGTGTGTAATTATAATATTATCTGAGCCTATTGTTTGCATGGTAACATTTCTCTCCATCTATAGGGAGTAAAGGCCAACATGAAGCGTCTGTACCAGCTCGTGACAGAGACCCAGTTCACCCGCTGCTCTAGACCTGCCTACAGAAAGCTCCTCTTCTCCCTCTGCTTCTTCCACAGTATTCTGTTGGAGAGAAAGAAATTCCTGCAGCTCGGATGGAATATTGTTTATGGTTTTAATGATTCTGACTTTGAGGTAAGCAAATCATGTTATCACGTACATTCTGATAGTACTTCTAGTTTTATTATAAATTCTGTGTTGTATAGGTGAGTGAGAATCTGCTAAGTCTGTATTTGGACAAGTATGAAGAGATCCCATGGGACGCACTGAAGTATCTGATTGCTGGAGTGAACTATGGAGGTCACGTTACCGATGACTGGGACAGACGTCTGCTCACAACATATATCAATGACTACTTCTGTGAGGCTTCTGTTCAACAACCCTTTTTCCAGTAAGACACTGCTCCTTGTGCCTCTACACTCTGGACATAGAACTCCAGCACCACCCAATGGCCGGTCAAATGAATGCAGCACACAAGAAGCTGCTTTTGATTTGTGGCAAAACCTCTAACCAAACCAAAAATATAATTACTACTGATTACTATGTAGTATTAATTTTTACAAAAAAAATGAACTAGAATGTCTTGTTTATGATACAAACATTTTTATACTACTACATTTGTGTAATTGACACATATACCAGACACTAAAAGTTAGGGATATCTGACTTTAGAAATTAATCCCTAACTTTTTGGGAAGGGATGCACAATAAAAAAAAAAAAAATAATTTAAAAAAAGTTATGATAAATATTGCAATTGTGATTAGATTTGCAATATTGTTTATAAAGCCTAGATTCTGTTCACACCGTATTTTAAACCTGTCTGGAAGCATTAACAATTGGAAAACACTCAAATATTAACAGTTAAACTTCCACAAGAATCACATTTTTGTAGAGGTTAAAACTACAGGATAAGCAGATTGTTTTAAAAGTTTTGTGCCTAAAGAATTGCAGCCTTTGCAATTTGCTAATTGCGACCTATAGAATTGAATTAAATGTGCAGCCTTAGTGACTAGTATAATACTAATAATTCATTTTGCCCCCAACAGGTTGTCATCCTTGCCCTCCTACTACATCCCCCAGGACTGCTCTCGGTCTTCATGTGCCAAGTACATCACTGACCTACCTGCCACAGAGCACCCTGAGGTGTTCGGTCAGCACCCTAATGCGGACATTGCCAGTCAGATCGCTGAGACGCGGACATTGCTTGACACACTGCTGTCTCTGCAGCCTCAGGTCACCAGCCAGTCTGGAGTCGGCGGGGGGCCCAGCCGAGAGGACAGGGTGAGTGCTCAGCAAGACTCTATTATAATGGTTTTCAAACTTTTTCAGAACAAGTACCACTAAGATTTCTAACTTTTATTATTCAATTGAATTTAGTCTGAATCAAGCCAGGTATAACTAGGACTAAACTAAAACTAAACAAGGTTTAAATCTAGAATAGGTTTGCTCTACATTAGTAGTACGCCAGTAGTAAATCTAAAGTCTAAACCAGGACTTAAGTAGGCCTAAACCAGGTGTAAGTAGGACTTAACTAGCACTAAAACAGCTTTAAACCAAGAGTAAGTCAGTTATATATATCAGGACGCAGGTGTATGCCAGTAGTGAATCTGGTCTAAATAAGGACAAAATCCAGACTAAACATGTAGCCTGTAACACAGTTGGAACTCTAACTGCTACACAGTACATTCAGAGCAGCCATATTATGTTCTTTCTTTGTAATCATTGTGCTAATTGACATATTTTTTTGTCAGGTGTTAGAACTATTAGCAGACGTGCAAGCGAAGATTCCAGCATTAGTGGACTATGAGCAGACGAGAGCTCTGCTAAAATACAACCCCACCCCTCTCAATGTGGTGCTGCTGCAGGAGATCCAGAGATACAACGCACTGCTGGACACCATCACGTAGGACCTCTAATTTTTTTCAACTCACTGTCATGCCTCAAAATACAATGATGTTGTTGCTGTTGTCTTTCAGCTCATCTATCGTGAAACTGCAGAAAGGAATCAAAGGGTTAGTGGTGATGTCTCCAAGCTTAGAAGAGACATTCAACTGTATCTATGATGCAAGAGTCCCGCCGCTGTGGGAGAAGGTAATGGCACACACAGCTAAACGGTTTTAATTTGTGCTTTTTCACTGTCTAATGCTGCCACTATACTGACATATGCTGGTGATTGAAGTGGTAAACTTTTGTCTCCCATTTATGAGTTGGTAAGTTATACATTGTGCAGTCCTTTAATACATGATCGTAAATAAATAGAGTAGGCCATTAGTTCCCAAGCTTTTTACACTAAGTACCACCTATTAAGACATTTGGCTTTGCTATTCTATACTAATACTAAAGTCTAAACTAGGACTAAACCAGGGCTAAACCAGGATTAAACCAAGACTAAACTAGGACTAAACCAGGGCTAAACCAGGACTAAACCAGGGCTAAACCAGGATTAAACCAAGACTAAACCAGGGCTAAACCAGGACTAAACCAGGATTAAACCAGGGCTAAACCAGGACTAAACCAGGGCTAAACCAGAGCTAAACCAGGATTAAACCAAGACTAAACCAGGATTAAACCAAGACTAAACCAGGGCTGAACCAGGGCTAAACCAGGACTAAACCATGATTAAACCTGGGCTAAACCAGGATTAAACCCAGACTAAACCAGGACTAAACCAGGGCTGAACCAGGGCTAAACCAGGACTAAACCAGGGCTAAACCAGTAGGTGTCCGAAACTGCGCCAAACAAAACTGCACTTTAGCTCCAAAAGTCCTTGAATACCACTAGATGCATACCACCGTTGAGAACTTCCGAGATAGGCCATTAAGTTTTTTATTTAGTTAGTAGCTTTTATTACAGTTTTAATAGCTACAAGAAAGCCGTAATGTTATGGACTTTCAGCTTGATAACCCATTTACAGCAGTGTCAGTAATAAAGGTACTCCCTTTACTGCAAATGGAGAGGATTTTTTATTGTAGTCGAGCTCCAACATTATTTTCAACAATTTCTAACTGCAGTATATTTACTAAGAAATTCTAGCCCATCTGAATTAATTCGATAATTATAGGCCTTGCTAGACCTCCGTATTGTGCTCAAAGGGTGAAGCAGTCTGGCATCTTTCCAGCTCTTTCACTGTTATTATTATTTGGCCTGACATGTCTTTACATTTAATTAAAAAAAAAAAAACACTGGGAGGAGTCGGACCAGTAGAGCATTTTATTTACACGTATCGTCGGCACATACAAGTTGTCATTCATAGGCAGATTGAACACCATTTGTGGACTAATCCTAGTGTAATAAACCTTCCAAGGCCTTGTTACTGCTCCATCTGTGTGCACGTGGAACTAGCTCCTTTTATGGGATTGCTGGGAGCTCCCTGTTTTACTACACCACTCGCTGCTGCTCCTCATCATCTTCATTCAAATATTATTATTGTGAAGTGATGTGAAGTAAACACATGTGGATTTATTGGCTGCCGTTGCTTAAATTCAAACTAGAATAGTGGATGATAATGGATGGGAATTATATGGCCCCCTCAAAGCACATTACAATTGGGTCCATTCAGACACATAGAGGTTGTAGTAGCCACAAGTGCCCTGGGGCAGACTGACAGAGTTGGAGCAGCCATACCGCACATGTGGTCTCGCCAACCACCAACAAACACACACTAACACATTAATTTGGGAAAGGTGGGTAAACCTTGTCATTAGTGCTCAATTAGTGCATAATGAGCTACTGCAGCCCATACAACAATTATTAATCATTTCCACATTCCCCAGGCAATCAGATCATGTTGGCATTGTACCTTTTTACTATTTGTCCATAACATCCACATATAAAGTCAAGAACCTCCATAGGTGCCTGTGTTATCATTCCTCAGGTAACTTTTTCTAACTGGTGTTCACTGATCTTCAATTCCATCTCTATATGTCTGACCTCATCACAGGCACATACCCCCCACCCCCCTCTCTTTCTCTGCTCCTCTCTTTGGCATGGCAGCCTGTCATTAGCTCTGAGCTCACCACTCAAGGCTTTAGTTCTGGTCTGCTCCTCCATCTGTGGCCATTTTGGATCTGTGTCTGCTGTATCTGCTTGTACTTGAATTTGGGAGCATAGTTCTCTAATGTTTTCACAAGCAGGCCAATGACGTAAATGATTTTCCTTTAAAATAAGTGTATAAATTATAATGAAATCAAAAGTCAGACAACAGTTTGATACAGTTCTGAAACACATTGTGTCCTCAGGCGTACCCGTCTTTGAAGCCCCTGGCAGCTTGGACACGGGACCTGTGCCAGAGAGTGGCTCAGTTTGCATCCTGGGCACAGACCACCCAGCCCCCCACCCTGTTCTGGCTCTCTGGATTCACCTTCCCCAACAGCTTCCTCACTGCTGTGCTGCAGTCCGCTGCCCGGCAACACAATGTGAGTGTTCACCCAATCACCGGGCATCTTCATATTCAATCCATCCTGTTTATTAACATGGCTTCTCTCTGACAGATCTCAGTGGACACTCTGTCCTGGGAGTTTATAGTGTCCACTATAGTGGACAGCCAACTGCTGCAGCAGCCTAAGGTACCCCCCTCAACTGCTTATGTACAGGGGAACTTAACATTTATGTTTCATTGTCCACAAGAACCCCAAGGCTTTGCTAGGTGAATGATTTAAAATTGCCTGAGAACAAACAAGTTATAAATGTTTGGAAAATGTTTACGTGTTACACAAAAAAAAAAACAATTGCAAAGGGCATGTAAATACTACCACACACTTAGTCCATACATATCAGCACTGCCATGTTAATGATCATACTTGCAGATGTATAGATGAGTAAAATGCTAAAGTATACTATAAAGGTGAAGGATATAAAGTCTATGATATATGCATTTTCTCTTGTTCCCGCAGTGACTTTGTGTGTGTGTGTGTGTGTATTCATGTGTGTGGTAGTATTTACATGCCCTTTGCAATTGTTTTTTTTTTTTGTTTAACACGTAAACATTTT
>JAVQKC010147573.1:0-10030 GCA_036025475.1 Philypnodon macrostomus | reverse complement strand
TCTTATGCTATAGAATTGTGACATGGTACAGTGTTATAAACTATTCATAAAAAATCTCCTTACTCCGACACGGGTTATTACTGTCCAGCCGTATTCGCTCACATTAGACTGGCTCATTGAAAATACCTCCCCTGATACGTTCTTATCGTTCACGCAGTGTTATGAACCGGGGTTTAGCACTTTCTGCTCCCAATCTGGTTTTTGGGTGTACGGGGTTGATAGATATATAGATAGAATAGATAAAAACTGTAAAATGTATTTTCTTTTATGATAGGAGTACTGAATATTTTTGAGCCATAATGATTTCTGTGCCGTCTTTGTCAGTCTAACTGAATATATGCAGTAAATGTAACGTTGTCTCTGCATGTGCAGGTGTCCCCCCTCCTGGTGCTGGCGTCATGGTGATGCAGCTCAGTGTTCCTAATGGTCCACAGCCGTCCCAGAATCCCCCTCTGGTCCAGTGGAATCCCTGTAAATACTACAGCATAGAGCAGCGACCCAGCAAACCAGGAGAGCTCTACAAGCCTGACAACACTCCACAGGTGAACATGGGATTTCTAAACTACCTCAGATGTTTCAAAAGAATGAAAGACTTTATCTATACCGACTATTTATTGACTACATGACTACAGGCACAATTAGATGCACACATTTTCCACACATTTGTAGTTTATTTTTCATTTATGAGACACTGTTTATATAAAGTCTTATAAACATATAAATAAGTTATATTTTGTAAGTTAACATTTTCATTCTTAAACAAAAAAGGACTTAATATAGTTATGCAGGAGCCTGTCACTTATTGCAGGTCACTACGCAGCTAACAAGTCCCTTGGCGTCCCCCACACAGTCCCCGACCCCCTCCCCCTCAGGCAGCGTCTGTCCAGGCCTCGGACCACTACCACTTTTATCCCAGTTTCCACGGCCCGGAGGACCAGCTCAAGGTACTAAACAGCTTTTACAATTCAACAGTACACAACAATGTAAGCTGAGATATGTATGATATTGATTATTGTATTTTCAGGTGATGGTCGGTATTCGTTATTGGGGCAGCCTCTTCAGTACAGTCTGTGTCCTCCGCCCCTCATGCACGGCCAGTCCTCTTACGGCTCACATCAGGTCAGCAAAAGCAAGCTCTCATCATAACACATACTAGTGTTTACAGGGCTCCAGACTGTGGCCAAATGCTCTTTGTCATTCTGTACAATCATCAGAAATGTAAGCTTTTATTCCAGAATGTGAGCATGTCTTAAAAGAATATTGACCACCTTTTTAAGGCCAGTCACTGTCACAAAGCTGTAAAAAATGCAATTTGAAACAAATAGAATTGTTTTTGCAGCAACAGTTAAGACCAGACGTTGGAGGCACATAACATTTTTAATGCTCGCTCACTGGAACTTCACTAAACGTAAAAATAACACACATTTCCATCGACAGGTATTTCTAAATGAATATACTACTCAATAATAAATAATACAACCTAATATAAGAACAGCCGACATCTCTTTGGTGTCAGGTTGAGATCTGATGGATTATTCTTGTGCTTTAACAAATCGTTCTTGTGCTCCTAAAGAGGCTACAGTGCTCCTGGGAAAGTATGACTTAGTTAAAGGATCAGTGACAAAAACATTTCTGAAAACCCTTAAAACTGTAATTTTATCACAAAACTAACACAATAACAACATATTTTATGTGAATTATTTGTATTTAAATGTTTAATAAAAGCTTGAGGTATTGATATTGTGTATAAAATTCCACCACTCTTCAGAGAGGACCAATGTAAAATTATGTCTTACTCCAACTAAGTATTGTGCCTTTAAGTTTGAAACAAGTGCTTTTATGTTTAAAAAACCCAAGAATAAACATGTGGTCATTGACCTGGTCGTGTCATCCGGTACAGGGCCAAGGAGTCATGAAACACGGAGCGAGAGGGAAAAAACAGACACTTAAATCTGCATCGACAGACCTCGGTACCAATGATGTTGGTAAGTCACTCGGTTTCATTTGTGCCATCATAAAACGATTAATAACAATAAAAGACAAACAGCTGGTCTTTGGTTCAGATAAAAAGGGACCGACATAATGTTAAATGTATGTGCTGTGTGTCTTAATCATTTATCGCAAACATATCGTACTATTTTGTTGAAAAGTAATTCATTATATTGGCGAAACGACGATATTATGGAATCACATGTAGCAGACGTATGGGGCAGACGTATGGGGCAGACGTATGGGGCCATTTCGCCGATATACACCTTGCTGTCAGGGACGACGGCACAGGCCTAGTTGCTTTAAAGATATTAAAACGTGTTACTATAATGCTGTCTTAGCTGGATTACTCCCCTGTCTGACCCAGCTCAGAGCATAGACTGAAGCTCTTCATGTTATTGTACAACCCCTCACTTCTCTTGTGTTTTTGTCCAGTGTTAAGTCGAGTTCTGGAGGTAACAGATCTGCCTGAGGGTATTTCACGTCCAGAGGCTGAGAAGCTCTTTAACCAGCTGTCAATGTGCGGTGCCAAGATCCAGTGGCTGAAGGATCCCCAGGGCGGGCGAGCAGGAGCCTGCAGGCCCTGTCCCAGCGCTGTCACCTCAGGGTGCATGAGGGTGGATGGGAGTGACCCGGCTCACCTCTACACTGTGGTGGCAGTGTTTCCTAGCACCATGGCCGCCCAGAGTGCTTCCTTCAAACTTAACAACAGCGGAGCCAGTCTCTTCAAACTTAGGGCCGCCAAAAAGAACTATGACCTGCGTGTGCTGGAGAGAGCCAGTTCTCAGTGAGAAGGAGCCAGAGACAGACTCTTGTCGGGACTGAGAGGATGACTGGGGTGAACTGCTCTTTGTGTACCATTCAAAAACCACAAAAAAAAACTCAAAACAGTTCATGTGTCAAATGTATAAAAGGGAAGATGGTGTGAATCACGAGGTGGCTGTGTGTGGTTCTGAATAGTTTGTTTTTATTCTCCATTTTGGGTCTGTATTTATATAGCAGAAGAGCACACAAGACACGTGAGCATGTGTTTCACCGTTGCTGTGGAATGTGTGCCCGCCATCTTTCACCAACACTTCACCGCTCCACAGGCAACAGGGTCACGTAGCACATCTGACACAACACTGGACAGTGGACCTCAGCCTTCCCCTCTTCGAGACGCCATCTTTTTCTGCCTCTTTCAGCTGTCACCCAAAACATGATATTTATAAAGATTTCATACACACAGTTGCACACTCTCGCTCTTTCTCGCTCTCTCTCTCCTGTCTTTTCTTGCTGCGTCCTTCCCTGCCTCCTTTCTCATGTACTCTCTCTCTCTCTGTCCTCGAGCTTTCTGTTTGCCTTACTGCTGTTGTGGGTTTCTGTATTGCGCTGTTATTCCTCATATTTATTTTTTGTTTTTGTTTTTTTTGGGGTTCAATATATTTATATAAGTGATGTAAGGTATAAAAGAAATCAATATGTTCAGTGATTTTTTATTTTTTTTTGCCCCCCCCCCTCCGAGTGAAAATTTTAGGCCTTCCTTTCTCCTTCCTACTTTCCCATTTTGACCTCCACTTCTTTTCCAACATTAGTTTCCTCCTCTACCTCACTCTTTCCTCACCCCCCGCTCCACCCACCCCCACCCCCCCCAGACGCGCCCCCCCCTCCCCATTGTGTTTGCGTTTTCGTTGACAGCTGTGCAGAACGTATCAGAAAAAGTAGTTAAAGTGCACAATGATTGCATATGTCTACTGTAAATTTTATTTAATCTGTTATTTTTTGTTGGTTTTTAAAAATATAAAAGTCGATAAAAATCTATCTAAACATCTTGCATCGTGGTTAATTACTAGAGTGAAATTTGTGTTTTTTAAAGGGGAACTATGCAACTTTTCACAGAGCGCCCCCTACAGTTTCGGAGACTATCCCTGTCCACAGAAAGAACACAACGAATAGAGACTTGATATATAGACGATCATAAAGCTGCTGTTATTTCTTGGAGCTCTCTCTCTGTAAAAGCCTGTTTAAAAGCAATTTGGGGTTTTGGTGAGACCATGTGACTTGACCCGAGACTTCCAGGGACATTCATCCGAGCAAGGAAGTTTCATTCACCCCACAACAACTCCTTTAGGATCACACTGACTCTGAAGTTTTGTTAAAGTATCAAGTTGCATAGTTTCCCTTTAAGAGTGCGCGGGGAAATCAGACTAACATGTTACGCTCTACATTGTATCTACCTCATTAAGTACAATGTCATAATGTAACAAACTGTAATAACATGTAACTACATTGTACATACAGAATGGTTAGGGCTAGGTACACTGTAGATATACGTTATTACAGTTTGTTACACAGTGTATTACATTGTATTTAATAAGGTAGCTATGGAAAATATTACATTTTTTGCAATATTTCCAGTTTATTTCAAGCTTGATAATTCGATAGAGGCCAACTGTAAATGAAAGTTTATGAATTAAATAAGGAGGAGTCAGCTGAGGTGGCTCAAGCATCTTTTTCGGATGCCCCCTGGACGCCTCCCCCGGGAGGTGTTCCAGGCAAGTTACACTGGAAGGAGGCCCCGGGGAAGACCCAGGACACGCTGGAGGGACTATGTCTCTCAGTTGGCCTGGGAACGCCTCGGGATTCCTCAGGAGGAGCTGGAGGAAGTGTCTGGGGAGGGGGGAAGTCTGGGCGTCCCTGCTTAGACTGCTGCCTCCACGACCCGGCCCTGGATAAGCGGAAGTGGATGGACTAGCACCCTTTGTATTTGCAGGCCATCCCCCCTTTTTTAGCTACCTGATGGCATATCCAATACTATTGACCCATAGATCCACAAATGTATTGACCACAAAATAAGTTCAGGTTGATTAGTAATCTTCTGTCCTCACTTGCCCACATATATTCAGCATGATCCTTTATTCCTCCATCCCGCTGACAGACTTGATGATTTATTGTGCAATTAAACCATAAAAAACTAAAAAGTTGGTCCGGTGAGCGCCAAGCTAATCCCATTCTTTGGCTAGCTCTGAAGCTCCCATTCTCTAACCACTGGATGCTAGCCAGATGTACACCAAGGAGTTCAGGATATCGCTAGCTACTTTTAATGCAATTTTCAGTGAGATTTAGTTTCATTGAAAAGGTAAATATTCATACCTAAGCTTAATAAACTCATGGCAACGGGAGAAAAAGAACGAGCTCACGCAGGGTTAGTGGGAACAATGTTTTGCTCACATCTATTGTTCTTGAAATACACAACTGGATTACTGTCAACAACTGCTTCTGGCAAAAAGAAAATACAAAAAATAAACTAAGACAAGTTCCAAAGCCCTCTACAAAGCAAAAATAATAATATGCTCGTCGTCGTTTCTGCTGCCTTCAACCGAGATGCAATCCTGTTGTTTTGGATAATTGCCTTAATTAAGACTGAAGTAATGTGGTTAAAAGTCTGTGTCCTGGAGTCAAAGAAGGACTTGCTGATTTCTTGTGAGAAGCATTTTTAATTGGTAGGTCTGAAATAGCCATTGGACTTTCATTTTGTAAAGATGATTATGTTCGAAGCTTGGACCCCTGTAGGACCAAGCTCCGAACCTGGGACGAAAGAGCCTGCCCCCACCCTCTGGAACTCACTCCCACAACCCATCCGTGACCTCTGACCTCCCCACCTTCAAAAGCCTCCTCAAGACCCATCTTTTTTATTAACTTTAAGATTTCTTTGTTTTTATTGTTTGTGTATTCTTGTTTTAACCATTTTTGAGTGTCATGAAAAGCACTTTATAAATACAATGTATGTATGTATCTTATTCCTATACCTATGCCAGTAACCATGGGCTTTAGGCGGGGTACACCATTGAATGTGGCCAGTTAGCTCACACAGAGACAATCATTCCCTCCCATTCACTAGGGTCAATTTAGATTCAACAATTTTCCAATTACGCATGTCTTGGGTTCATAGAGAGACTGTAGCAGCTTGGCCTGGGGATCTTACCCAAAACCTCCTTGCTCAAAGGCAGCCGCAGGACTATGTTACATTGCAACCCATGCCCTCGTTAGATTTGCATGAGGTAGAAAAGAACAGTCCAAATGAACTATTTTAAGATATACACAGGAATAGAAATTGATGTGTAAATGTCCTGTGTTTTTTGTGAAATGACTTATTCCTGGCACTATCACTACAGCTGAGGTGATCTCACACCATCTTCTCACACATCCAGGTGGCAGTCGTGAAGCTGTAGGTGTGAACCATGTTAGAGCCTGTCTCTGCCAAAGTCTTTAGCTCCTCTCCTGCGTAATGAAATACAAGAATAATCCTTTATTCCAATTGTAATAAGTCTCAATTAATCCAGCTAACCTTTGGCGTGATTGGGGACAAATTTAACCACCGCGGCACACATCGGAGCTGCCAAGAGAGCGACCTGGATTGGTGAGTTAAGACGTTAGCACTAGACATAAATAGACATTGAACAGTAGCATTAGGTCAAGCGGGTCATCTGAATCTATACACTCAGTGGTCACTTTATTAGATAGCCCTGAAGTTGCACCCGGTGTGGTCTTCTGCTGATGTAGCTTCATGTTCATGTCCCAAACCAGTCTCTGACCTCAAACAAAGACTTTTTTTGCCCAAACAACTGCCACTCACTGTACTGTAAACCCTAGACATTGCCGAAATATTCTTATTTCTCCAATATTCTTACATTCGGAAAAGTAAATCACCTTTCTTTAATGCTTGGATGACTCCACTGGCTTGAGCTATTTCACCTCCCAAGCCATCCATCCATTTTCTTCTGCTTGTCCGAAACCGGGTCTCGGAGGCAGCAGTCTAAGCAGGGAACTCCGGCCTTCGACCACTGCCCGATCCACATTGCACCAGCCCTTTTAAGGGTACCTCCCGCGGGTGGTGGGTCCACGGGAGGGCATACCACAATACATTAGTCTCAAATAGTCCTTGTTTTGATTTAGTTTAGACTTGAGTTCAGGGTTAGTTCTGATTTGCTCATTGTGTCCAAATGGTTCTTGTGTAGACACCTCTGAGTTGGTAGACCTATTTGCTGAAAATGATTAGGATCCACTGCTCTAAAATAATAACAACACACTTAACACAAATAAATAGGCCTATATAAATAGACCCTAATTAACATTCTTTAAAAAAAACACAGACAATAAATCAATATAAATGACAAAATAAACACTACAATAAAAATAACTAGTGATTAAAATGTCTATTAATGTTTTGCATGACTTTGGACCCAATTGTTATTGAATAGGCCTGCTATAGCCTCTTCAGAGATGTGTAACCTGAGGTCATTTTAGATACTGATTCACCAGGTACTTACATGTTCTTTGGAAAGAACAGTGCTTCATGTTTGACGCAGGTGGGCTAACTTTAAATCACTTGAGGAAGTCAGGTCGGGTACATTGAGCAATATGACATCATACATGAAATTACTTTGTGTTGAAATAAAGAAGGTTTTGTCTTTAGGAAGTTTTGGCATGCTCTAAATTAGGGGTGTGCAATATGAAGTTCAAAAGTCAAATTGTTATATAAAGTTATTACTATGATCTGCTAATCTGAGAAAATCATTGAATAGTGATACAGTGTATTCATTCATGTCCGTCATTTTTTCTGTAACAATGCCAATGAAAGGAAAGGAAATAAATAACATTAAAGCTGTAGTTTGTTGGTTTCATCAAATGTAACAAAATAAATGCTTAAAATTGACTACCTGACCATGGTTTATGAAGTAAAGTAGGTTGTATGTAATCTGTAGAGGCCAGGGGAGGGACTAAAGTAAAATACTAATTATGACAGATTAAGATAAAATGTTAAAGGTTAAAATGTTTTAGGAAGACACTGATAGCAGTAGTCTTCTAAACTAAAAGTGTGATCAAATCAAAATTGTGGCATTGACTACATATGGGTTATACAGCATACCCTTTTCAAGATAGCAGCAGATGGGAAACATGGGTGCTATAGAGGTTTATCTGGTTCGTCGTCAGTTTTTAAATCTTCACGCCTTCACATTGTACTTCTTTTTTTTTTTTTTCTCTTATCGCATTTTAAGTATTTGTAATGGATAAAGTAACTTCAGTTGTTTTAGATCACTGGATGAGTACAGGCAAATGAACAGGAAGGATATTCAAGTTCCCCCCTTCACATTCTTTTCTATATCCTTCATCCATGGATATTAATTGGACCAACATTGCCAAGAGCAAGAAAGAACTAACTGTTTTTGTAGTTGGTGGGTAGAGTAGCAGTCTCCACATTCTACACCATCCGCTCTGAAAATGGCCTGAAACCCTTGCATTTTTTCAGATAAAGCTCTTGAGTTTAGATATTTATTAGGCTCTTTCTAACTGAAATCATGATCATTTAAAAATCAAACCACCTTGGACACTTTCTAGCTTAATAATAAAAAGCTATTTGTCCTCTCCACTAGACGACCTTCCGTTTTAACCATTCCCCTTGATGTTTCGACCTCAGCCAGCTCAAGGATTAAAGGGGCTCTCTGGGTGAAGGAGACCCAGGCGCGGTGCTTGTTCTCTGGCCTCGTTTTGTCTCTGTTCCTGGTCTTTGAGTCCTGAACAAAGGATGTGCTAATCCAACAGGTGCCGCACTGTTGTTCCGTTGCCATTAGATTTTTCCGATGGAGGTGGAATTTTTTAGCCTCACACTCTTTGTGCTTTTCTATGAGGTTTGAATTGTGTTGCTACTGGCAGAGTGTAGCTCCACTGTTTTGGAGGCGCTGGTTGTCATTGTGGCTTTGTTTTCATTCAGAATACTACTTCAGAAGGAGATAGATTGAATAGTCTCAAATTTGGGCAGAACAAGTTGTCTTCCGTATAGTTCCATACAGTCAGAGTTTTTGCCTTTACATTTTTTTGAATGGGTGGCTTGACCACTTTGGGTTAGTGTTCACGAGTGAGGGAAAGATCTGACGTGAGATTGACAGGTGGATCGGTGCAGCCTCTGCAGTGATGTGGACAGTGTACCGGACCGTTGTGGTGAAGGAGGAGCTGAGCCAAAAGACGAAGCTCTCGATTTACCGGTCGATCTATGTTCCTACCCTCACCTATGGTCATGAGTTTTGGGTAATGACTGAAAGGACAAGTACAAGCGGCTGAAATGAGTTTTCTCCTCAGGGTGCTCCCTTAGAGAGCGTGAGAAGCTCTGTCTCTCGGGAGGAGCTCAGAGTAGAGCTGCTGCTCCTTCACACCGAGAGGAGCCAGCGGAGGTGGCTCAGGCATCTTTTTTGGATGCCCTCTGAATGCCGGGGAAGACCTAGGACACGCTGGAGGGATTATATCTCTCCGATGGCCAGGGAACGACTTGGAGTCCCCCCGGAAGAGCTGGAGGAAGTAGCTGGGGAGGGGGAAGTCTGGGCATCTCTGCTTAGACTGCTGCTTCTGCGATCCTGCCCCAGATAAGCAGAAGAAGATGGGTGGATGGATGGGTTTTTTGGAATACACAGCTACTTATATATATCAGCCCAACAGCCCAGTGTCAAGGTTGACTGAAATTGGTATTGGCATATGTAGCATCAGGGTTAGGAACAGTCAGAGAAAGAAAAGCCAACCAACATCAGGCTCAACAGACAAAAAGCTAGTCTGAACTCAAAAATCTCTCCTCATTTATTTTTTTGTCCTACAATTTGTCACCATATTTATGGATTAATAAATACATTTTAAAGCTGTCATCATCATTGAATTAGCATATTGGCATACGTCTATTGAACTAGATCCTAGTAACGGACAGTCTTTTGTAATATGAGGTTGGTGGTGCCATATCAGAATTCTTGAATGAAGACCATTGCACAGAATTCTCTCTTTGACTGTTTTCTTTCTTTCAGCATATGTTCTCTCTTCGCAGATTAGCTCATTCTCATTGCAGTATGATCTTCATTGAACCAAACTGAAAAGGAGAACATGAAAAATGAATATTCGGCTCCGGGGTGTAGAGCCAAAAAGCTGCACTACCTGAAAATCTAAGTTAGAATGATACACTCCCCTTTCCTAATTCCTCTCATCCACGACCCTCTATCATGGTCTCACACAAACCAGGAAGTAC
>JAVQKC010147558.1:0-13353 GCA_036025475.1 Philypnodon macrostomus | reverse complement strand
TCTCTCTCACAGTGGACATGCACCTACGATGAAAATTTCAGACCCCTTCATGACTTCTAAGTGGGAGAAATAGCAAAATAGCAAGGTGTTCAAATACTTGTTTTCTTCACTGTATGCATATTCTTAATATCGTTCATACAGTATTATGTGAGGCTTGGTTCAGTTGTGTATGATGGTTTATAGTTGTGGTAGTAATTTGTAGGGTATAGCAAATGTTTATTTAGATTGTCCTTTCTTTGAGTTAAACCAATGCCAATGGTTAAAGGATATTTATGAATTACCTAGTTTTTTTCCCTTGGCAATGAAAAAGTGCATAAATATATCCAAAAATAGACCATACCAATGCCTAGAGTACTTATATACTGGTAATGTGTCCTTTGGGCATTGAAGTCAAATTTAGAGGTCTGAAAACAGCTATTTGCTGAATCTTTTGAAAACTGACACATTGTTGTTTAAAAAGTAACATATTCTGAGTGGTGTCAAAATAAAAAAGCAGAGTGATGACAGAGTAGGAAGTCGCGCTGTGTCCAGACCTGCTGCTGTGGATTTTGGGATGCTGGGCTTTCCTGACAGCATCACACCCGTCGTCACGGCGATAATTTATGAGGCGGGAACAACGTGCATCAGTGATTCTGGCCAAGAGTCAGATCTGTTGTGTCCCACTTTGTCCTTTCATTCTCAACTGTCTCTTTCTCTTCAATTTTACTTTTCTGATTATTTTTTCACCCCAACTTTTAGGAGATTTTGGGTTATTTAGAAGTAGACGGAGAGAAAAGTCAGTGCCATAAAAGTATATTGGAGCATTTAATCACAGAAGTAGTAACCCAGATTAAAGAGATCACTTGTTTAAAGAGATTGAAGGGAAATGATTTTGCCCAATAACTGCCACACCTGAAGAGAAATGTTCCACTTTTGAGCCAAAATGAGGATTTAAATTTGCTCCTATAAGTTTTGGATGTAATTTTCTGTCAGTCTGTAACCAAATATGCCTGTATTTTTTACAGGACGAATTTCTGATGGAGACCCTGATCAGCCTTCGATCAGAAATCACCCAGCGCTGTCTTACTAACTCCAGCCTCTCCAGCCACTCCAGCCTCTCCAGCCTCCCAAAGACTGAAGAGACTATATCTACAGAGGAGGACACACAGGATGACAACACACCTACAACCTGAAAAAAAAAAAAACTTTCATAAAATGTTCAAATAACAGCTAACCTTGTTGTCCACCTGAGAATGTACCTGTAACCAGTCAGTCACAGACACTGCATCCCAGGGTCCCCAACCCAAACAGCTGATAGCAGATATATGCGAATAATAATTCTATTGCAAATAATGATAACCATAAAACTCCAAATCCGGGTAATAAAAGCCTAGTAGCGCTCCCTGATGGAATGACGGCCTCCCCGCTGCTTCCCGCTTAATGTTCCCGCAGAGCCGCTCGCCATTTTCCATAAAGCAATTTTGCAAGCCCACTTCAGACGTGAATCACCTAGAAATGAAGAGAACTGCCCCCCTGTCCGCCTAAAATTCACCCCCCACCCCCACCTGACAATAGTTACACCGTTATGTGTGTATGTGTGAGTATGAAAATCTCTGTTTGTTTGTGTTCCATCATGACTTAATGTTTTGTGGGACACTCCTTTGAGCTGTGTCTATGGATGAGGTATCATTACTTTGACAGAGGCAGTAGCCCTGAACTCAGCCAACTTTCATCTGCATCCATCAACACAAACGTTCACTTTATGAAAATGTTATGGCAGACATGAGCGGCTATGGCAAAAAGTGGAGCTCTCTGTCAAAGTGCAGGATAGCGGTCATTTACTGTAGCAGTCACAAAATAGTTTTCGCTGTTTCAATTGTACATCAGGTATTTTGTACATCACTCATAGTTCAATAACAAGTTCCTTAAATAAAGAATTGGCTTTGGATTCTGAGAAAATTTACAAATGTTACACGTAAACTTCTCCTGGTCATCATCATTTCACATAAAGTGGCAATGGATGGGGTTGCCCATTAACCAAAAGGTTTGTGGTTCAATCCCAGCCCCAATCATACTGCCATTGTGTCACTTAGGCATGACACTTTTCAAGCTTTGGTGGTTATAGCCTATAGACGTGGTATTGCTTTTACATCTCTCTTCCATGTGAATACCAGTGGTCAGTGTGATTCTCAATGTAACCTCTTAAAGCGGTGTTGGTTGATGCAGTGTCAATGAACAGAAAGAAAGACTACAGGCTTGCATCATTGAGCCTCTGAGGGCCCGGTTGACTCTAATTCCATCATCAAGCCTATTATTGGACACCTGCTAAAACATGCAGTGAGTCAGTTGAACCTGTGAACATTCCTGCTCCACTCTCCAGGCCGCGGGGCATCGATACTGTAGGTTGCTATAGCGACCTGTGAACCATTCAGTGATTGACAGATGAGATCAGAGGAGTGCGTTTAGCAGGGTACATCTCTGTTTCCTCTACGGGACCTGCGATTCACACCCGGTGCACCCTAACACAATGTTCTACCATCACCTTCCCCAGTGACACCCCACTGCCCTCAAGCCAGTGTAGGAGGTGTGGGTTTTTTCTGTATCTGAGGCCTGGAGCAGCATGTGGCCCCAAACGTGACTTCAACCCCTCACAACCACCTTTACCTCCACCTGATGCCTTTTCATCCTCAGCAGAGACAACTCTAGAATTTAGACTAAAGGGTGGCAGTTAGTACTGCTCAAACTAAACCTGTTCAGACAGCATTTTGTTGGCTTAGTCCTGTTTTAGTCATGGTTTAGACCTAGATTACATCTGCTTTAGACCTGCTTTAGATGTTGTGTGTATTATAAGCAGTTAAGCAAAGGGTTAGTTTGTCTTGATTTGGACTAGTTTACCTTTTTTTTTACCTGCTTCTGCCACAATTTAGTCTCTCTCTATCTCTGGTATAGACCTGGTTTAGTACTGGTTTACACATGTCTCTGTTGTAGTCCTTTTTTGTTTTAGGTTTACTGCTAGTTTATACCTGTTTTAGGCCTGGTTTAGTCCTGCTTTACACCTACCTCAGGTTTAGTCTTGGTTTATATTGAACAATGACTACCTTTAGGTGAGAGTGTGAGACATAGCCCTATACTGACACCCTTGATCCTCAGCCTCGTCTATCATCACGATCGTAACCTATGAAGCCATGGCGGCCTCCCAACCTTCATCGCCTCCAGCCAAAGTGGCCCCAGGACTGCTTTCAGGACCCCGCCCAAGCCACACTCATCTAGCCAGTTTACAGCCCACTCCACCTACAGTATTTTCCAAAGTGTGGACTCATCTGACTGTGATCCAGTGCTGATGGCAGAGGCAGAGGCGGCAGATGCCTGGGCAGTGGGAGCAGGGCAGTGTCTATGAGAGGACCAGCAACACTTTATCATAGCTAGAGCAAGGCATGAATATCACAAAGAAAACACAACAAACTTTCTTTTGCTGACCTTGACTTTGTCCTTTAGATATGCAAGTGCGCACAAAACGTATAGTGGCAAGTAGTGGACTTTTCAATGCATGATCTGTTCTATGAAGTGTAATAGTAGTATAATGGATGCCTCACAGCAAGAAGGTTGTGGGTTTTATGACCGGACCTTTCTGTGTGCAGTTTTTACGGTTGTGTGTAGGCTTCCCCAACCATTAGAAATATGTATAATGATGGAGTAGACTAGACTAAATCACTTGAGATACATTTACCAAAAAGTAAAGCAATCTTGACACTTGCAAAGGGCAGAAACAGAAGACCTCCATCAAAACGCATAGAAAAAAAGAATCTGATCGCCCCAATGTGTTTCGCCTGTTCCCAGTTTTTGTTGCCATTTTTGGACTACTTTTGTTGGTTAATCTGGTTATCTCCCCTTGCTAAATCCCACCACATGACAAAAAGCATTGTCACTAAGCACATTTTGCACATAAAAAAGTCTCCATATAACTTTTGCACGTGTGAAGACAGTCTAGCCTCTTCATAGGCACCCAGTGTGTCGTTTCATCTTTTGTCCCTCCGGGGGGATGATGAGGTGAAGTTTTTCTGAAGCACTGATGTAAGGAATAGGTCAGCAGTGGTTGTAATCACTCATCGCCGCCTGACATTATGGCTGAGCAATTAGGCGGGACAGTTGTGTACTTTACTAATGAACAATGGTTGAACGAACCCTCCCTCACCGCTCCCATCCATCACCCCCAGAAAACATTGCAGCCGACTTCTCCGAACCCGGCTCACCAAACAAACATCCACATGGTTGGCTCCTGCTGTTGCCGGGCTGTCGGAGGTTGCTTCCACTGCTTTGATGAGTTTCTGGCCGATGCTCCGCGCCTCCCCGCTGAATGTGTGTGCCTGCTTGTCCTCCTCCTCCCTCTTCATCTTTCCCCCTTGTCAACACGATCCCTCCATCCATCCGTTGTGCGTCCCAGGCCCGGCGGGAGTGGATCCGCCCCTCACCGAGTCCTCTGGGTGCTCTCTGCGTCTCCTCTGGTTTTGGTCCCCTCTCCTCCCTCCAACTGCACACACACACACACAGGGACCTTTGATTTATGACAGTGATTCACCCAAAACCACGCAGCAGTCTTTGCCTACTTTGTTTACAAACGCTTGTACTAATTCACAGTTAACTATTAGTAATATACATAAAGTGATCATTGAAAGATGGTGTTTTTTGTGAATGGTCAAAGAATCATTTAAATAATTTTGACTCAGTATCACGTGTGTGCTGGGTTGCTGAGAAACGGCATCATGGGAATGGAAAGTGAGTTGAAGACCCAAGTTTCTTTGTCTATCTGGCATTATGGGATTTTAATCAGAATAATATAAATGATTGCACACTAAAAATCTCACTTCATAGTTGGATTGGTATCCATGACAGAATATCGGGAGAAGAGACGTATAGGCTACAAACATTGCCTGGTTAGTGGACACACTAAAAGCTATAAATGTGAAGTGTGTAGCTGTATATTATATGAGCATCTACTACATTTAAACATATAGGTAGTATCCACTTTCAATCCCAGCTGTGTAACTTAGAAGATTAGCATAAATCATAATGATGGCTTTTAGTGCACTGACAGTAGTTTAGTCTTGGCAGTGAAGGTAAAGAAATGTTCAAAATGATGATACAGTTTGGCTCTTGGGAACTCCATATCCAGTACCCATATGGGCCCCTGGATGTATGCTAAATATACAGTCCCACTGAAACGACTACCTGCACATTGTAGAGTAGAGTCCATAATAAGCTGAAATGTATTGCAGTGTGTGCATACTAACTGCTCCAGACTTTCTCCTTTGATAAAAGCCAAGAAGCTGCTGATACTCATTAGTGAGGAGGAGGAAGCAGACTGCTCCTCTTCCTCTCTGGAGTTGGCCTGCTTGTTGGAATGACACATGCCCATTCATTACTGTGGAAATAAGGAGGGATGGCTTCTGCAGGGCTCTTGTGCCTGTGCCAACTTTTGTGAAGCAGGCGACAGGAGTGGAAGTGGGTAGCGCAGTGCGAGTTAGGGCTTCACATATAATATAGTCCCGGTGAAGTTGGCTCGTTCACAAAGGCTCTGGAGCCGCTGCTGAATGTGGAGCTGTGAGCAAATGTCAGCACACTCAATAAGAATCCAGGTCTGTGCATTTTAAAATGTTTGTGCCAAGAAAGTAGTTTGTGACACTTGACAGGAAGTGATGTGGATGGAGGAGAGGATGGTGCTCTTAACAATTAGAAATCATTTTGTGTTATTTTTGTTTATTTATTTACTTTTGCCTGGACTATTTACTTTTTACATAATGTCTTATTTTCACTATGTGGCCTACTGTATAAACATTATGTATTTTATTATGTGACCACCGACTTTACCTTGTGGAAAAGATCCTAAAGTCTAAAGGATATCGTTGTGAAATAGTACATTTTAAATATTGGTAGTTAACAGCATATTCTTCATACTGAGCCTCTCAAAGAGCCATACCGTACCACCCAAAGACAGGCAGAGAAGCTGCTGTTCCTAACCTTGACACCTGCCACAGTGCGCCACAACCATTTTGATAAATTTACATTAAAAGAGGTGAGACGTCTGGATGGCCCCAGTCTGCCTTGCCTTCCTTCCACCGCCTTTAATCAATGAAAACGTTTTCGCGGGCCTCCGGAGAGTGAGCGGAGCCCAAGATAAATATTGGCAGAAAAGAAAAATGTGCCGTCCTCCCCAATTGAGGGGACATAATGATATTCAGAAGGAGACCCCCTGCTGAGTTGCGAGGCAAACTGTTCCTAAGCAACAAAACACATTTTCACTCTCAGGCTTTATGACGAGAGCTGGTTGTAGGGATTTTTTGGGGAGGTGTATGTGTGCCTTTCTGGGGGTGTTCCCTAAAGACAGCATAAAGCTCTGTGCATTCTGTCTGTGTCTATAAATGTCTGGACATATTACCTTTAAGTTGTTGGTTTTGCGAGCGGCACAGGTGAAGCTTGGTGTCCCTTCTCAGTGTGTGAGCATGCATGTCCCGGCCTGATTTGTGTGTCCGCGGATTAAGGGGTGTTAGGGAACAGTGACCAGCATCAGTTAGAGTGGATTGAGTCCAGATACTGCCAGACATACAGGGCTTACCTCAGATGATGGCTTGTATCAGATATGTTACAAGATCATAATAGAAGGCCCAATGTTAAAGGTTCTTTTAGAAGAAATTGTGCCTTTCATGATATAGCTATGTGTTCAAGAACAAACCTAAAACACCACTAAATCCTTGTTAAAAAAAGTCTTTTAGCACACAAGCAGTAGTTTTTGTTGGCATTTGGTCTTTTACTTTGGACATAGTTCCTTAAAATGTGTGCCAAATTAATGGACGCCATCCACCAATGCTGTGCTTTAAAATTGGGTGCTGTGGGTAGCTCAATCTCCACCTGGTTTACTGACATTGTATACTTGGGCAAGATATTTCACCCACCTTGCATATGAGTATTGTATCGTTTTGGTGTAAAGGAAAACACGTTGAAGTATTTCTTGGCTCTTTATTTGCCACACTTTACACAGGCTACTGTAGGCCGTAGCCAACGCCAACAGAACAGAGAAAAGTTATTCTGGGCAGGACCCGAGTGCCGCGAAAAACTTACAGTAGCAGTAGAAGAAGAACGCTCTCTGTTAACAGCCAATCACAGTGAACAATCCATTGTCATAGCAACCAAAGTAACAGGCATTCAAAGAAACTAGTAATTTAACCTGAGGCACGTTAACATTCTAACTATACTGATAGAACAGGCTCAGCTTAACAGGAATAACATTGGGGTCATTACAGAATGTTAGTGAGAGGTTTGTGGTGTTTTTGGTAGTTTGTTTTGTTTTCAAATACCACACTGGGTCTAAAAGTCTGGTCTATTAGTTCTATCTAGTTAGGAAAACGGCACTTATTCTTTTTCATTCAAGAGATCCTTTTTACTGGATTTCAAAGATCTTTATACTAAAAGGCATCGCTGAAATCTCTTATTGCATTCATTTTCTGTCTATATTATGTAATAGTAACACCACAGTAAGTATATCTGAAGAGACTAAATTGAGTGAATTAAACAAAATGTTTTGATCAAAGCCTTTCTCAGGCATGAAAATTCAGAGATCTCCATTAACTTTGAATGGAGAAGGAGCAGAAGCTGATCGTAATAGACTATACAACACTGACACTTAGTGGTAGAAATGTATAATGATGCATTTTTGTGACTGTCATTACTTCACACATCACATCAAGAAATTTGAAAAACCTGAACGTATATAACAAAATCCAATGAAAAATACTGTTTTAGAGAGCGTACTGATTCACTTGTTTGTTGTTTATATAGATGCACCATTAGATTTAAGGCATCAAAATGGTAAAATAATCTAATATTGTTATGGCTTTGGTCCTGACTTAATGCATTGATGTACCGCATATATTGTCAGATTTAATCAGCTGAACAGTTCAATTAGCACTGAAAAACTTGTCAATTAACACACGGATAACATGCTCTATGTTTTTTGGACATTATTAAAAAACAACTTCATTTGTCCCATGTATGGTCATAATAATGAAATTAGTGGCTGAGTGTTTTGTGTTTGTTCCTGGGACACACACTTTGTTGCTTTTTAAATTGACTTGCAGCATTTTGCGTCACAATGTGTCCCAAATAAACCGGACTAATTTCCCCATGTGGTGATTATGTATGTACAATGAAATAATTTGGTGTTTTGTAACGGCCAATTATGTTTACTTTGGAGTCGGGAGTGGCGACATGAGAGAGACACAAATTAGCTACCATTTGAAAGATGTATCCTTCCTGGATATCAGACGCCAAATCCAAGCAATTATGACCCGAGCTTGTGCACTTTGGAGTTTACCAAGTTCATTACGCAAATTAACTTCCTAATTAGCTTTTGGCTTCATTTCTACTTTCATCTGTTTTTAGGGTGCTTTTAAGTAATGGCCAGCACATAAGAGCCCAAACAAAGCTGTGGGTAAATACAACAGGGGCTGAGAATGGGCCACTTACAAATCAGGCCTAATCAAAATCCCAGCATGAACAGAGGGACACTTGGCATGTGAGGACTGGAACACTGAAGTGAGTCTCAAAGAGGGTTTAGGCAAATAGATTTCCGGAAAGAAATTGACTTCTGTCTTTAATATTGTGAAGCGCATACAAAATGACAAATACAGTTACCTCTTCTAAAAGTCTAAAAAGAAATGTCAGTACAAGTGGTTGTTCTTTATCAGATATTCCGCCTAGAAAAACACAATAATGATCATGATAGAGACTATAAACTGCTATATATGACCAACAGTAAATAGATTTTCTCACCAGAAAGACCACTGGGTCATCTGGACGAGCAGCGCAGCACGCACTAAGGCCCTGGGACAGAGTGGGCATAACATGCTCCTTCAGGTAACTCCTCATTTCAACTGAAAGCTGCTCCTCATCCTTATGGCTCAACTCCTCCAAAGTCTGGGACTAAAAGAGTTATTGATATACAGTGAAATGACAAAACACAGGCTAATGCTAATCACACATCCACATTAATAAAAACAATTGTTTGTAATAATGACAAACTGTATCATTCATTACTGGACTGTTCAAATACCCATTTCTCCCACTGTGCTGCCCTCTCTTTGGCCTCATCTGCTTCTCTTTTATCCTCATCAGCTTTTTTTTGCTCTTCATGCTTCTGTTGCTTTTCAAATCTGATCCTCTCCTCTTCATCCACCTCCTCAATATTAGGGCCGTAGTTTCGTGGTGGACCCACAGTTTCAAAGATCTTCTCCAGGAGCCCCAAAGAGTTGGGTTGATCCCTGCTTGTTATTTCTAAAAGAAAAATAATATTCAATTTTTATAGACGTAATGAAAGGCTAAATCTGTATCATTTCTAAATTACCCATGTTCAGAGCAGTGATGTCAAACTCATCATAAAAATCAGCAACAGTAACATTTTGTTTGTCCTTGTGTCTGTATCGGGTCAATCTTTTCAGGAAGTTGTCATTCTCATAGTTGTTTTCCTCAACCTGTGACTCTGGGAGGTTCATCACACGGTCCTTCAAGAAGACATCAGAGGCATCAAGGAAAAACACAAACTCTGCAAAACAATGCACACACGCACTTTAGTCATCATCATCATCATCATCAAACTTTATTTCGGACACAAGCGTGGTCCATAGTACAAAAATAAAAAGACAGATCAACAACAAAACACAATAAAACACAATACAAATGTTCCTAAATGGTGTATACAGCACCATTTTAAAGTAAATAGGACATTTTGAAAATATTATAGCACAAAGCAGCTATGTTTCTGATTAACACCAAAAACATACATAAACTGTAAACACTGGTTTGTGAACGTCAGACCTGGCATTATTTTGTTTGATGTTGCTGTTTCATCTTCTTCATCCTGCTCATCTACATAGAAACAGAGAAATGTAAACACACTATACACATGCAGAGAGTAACTTAACAAGATGCTATGGACATACGTGTAAAGAGCTCTTTGGCTTGGTCATATGTTTTGGGAAAGCCATCTAAGACAAAGCCCTGGTTTCTGCATGGCTTAGTCATTAGTTTATCCCTCACCACCTTCACCACCGACTGCTCTTCTAAAATGCCTAAAACAGAGTTACATTGAGTTATAAAGTCTGGCATTTAACAAAGTAAGATTTTATATTGTTGAAGTGTACCTTCCATGCTCTCATTCAGGCTGTTCAGCAGCTCCTGGGCTTCTGCTGTGCTGTCATTCTCAGCCTCAGGGTCATGCGCTACCATTTCCTTCTGTTATTTAAAAAGTAAGCGGATTTATATTTACTATAACTGTTGAAGCTGTAACTTTTTCCAATGTTACATTCTGGTTTAGACCAAGAATGTATTTGTAGAGTTGACTCAACAGTGTTCTAACTAAACCTCAATACGTCTATTCATAATGTACAGTTAAAATAACTCACCAGATGTGCGATGGTCTCAGAGATGGTCAGTTTCACATGATGAAGTTTGTAGTGATCACAGATTTGTTTGCTCAGTGTGCTTTTTCCCACAGCAGGGGGCCCCATAACACAAATACAAATAGGCTAAAGAGAAAGAAGTATACAAATATGTATATCATATTTAATATAATTGTCTGTGTTGTGTGTGTATGTATGTTATCTGTCTTTTACATTACCTGCAATCCTCTGTTTTGTCTGTATTCTTCCACCACTTGGTCAATGTTTTCCACAAGACCTTTTTCACACAACCAAGGAATGGATAGCAGATCTTTCAGGTAGACAGACTCCATCTGCAGGTTCACTGTCAGGTAATCAATATCCACTACCTAAAAGGATAATTTACTGACAGAATATGGCTCAAACTGTTTTTACTAAACAAAAGTAACATACAGTGATTTCTGGTATGAGGTAGGCCTCCTTCAGTGGCAATTTTTGGATTTTCCCAGGTCCAAGAGCATTAGCAACTGCCTGAAGGAAGAACAATTATAAATTAACCCACTGATTCTCGAGAGCTGGGACAAAAACCTACAACTTAAAATGATATAATCTTTCAAAACAGTTATTTTTAAGTCATTTAGACTTAAAGATTTTAGCAAATAAATGTGGTAGCACACTTATTTTACTTGCACTCAAAAATGCCAGGGAACCGAGAAAATACTGGAGGTTAAATGAAAAATGTGTGGAGTACTTCACGATAGAATTTTATCATTTACACTTGTGCAATACAATATTGAAAAGACATTGTGAGGGTGCTCCTCATTCACTGGCACAGACCTGGACTAGTGAATTGGGTTTAGAGATAAACGAAGATATGTGGGATCTGAGTTGGAATGATGCCAAAAAAATAACCACTCTTTACAACTTAAAATTTTATACAGAGCTTATCTATTCCCAAAACGCATATAAGTTCAAACCTGGCTCCTCATCACTGTGCCCTAAAAGCAGAATTAACAAGGGCACCCTAACCTGTTTCTGGTCCTGCCCCAAGTTGCAGGTATATTGGGGGTCTGTGCTTTTTGAGATGATGAACTTAATAAATAGATATAAAAAGAAAAAAATGGTGTTCAAACCTGAATAATCTCCTCCATAGTGTTGTTAGAATAGTCAACAGCCAGAAGGTAGTATGGCTTTGGTCGATGTTCAATCACATTCTGAATTACACTAAGAATGATTTAATTATAAAAAAAAAAAAATCAAAAAAACATTAAAAATACATTACATCTATAACAATTCAATGTATCTGAGCATTTTCTGTCCAACCTTGCAAGATCATTTATGTGAATTGTGGGGACGATGTTAATACCATCTCCAAAAACAGGTATTTGAGGTTTCTCTCCCTGCCATGACGTCTAAAAAACACAACATTGTTTATCTCTATAATAAGTAACATAAATTAAAACAACAATTACTGTATGATAGTTATACATATTGTTTGTACCTTGAAGAAATAATGAAAGACTTGTTCTCCCATTCCATACTGCATTCCAGACACCACAACATATGTGGAGAACAAGGCCTTATTCTAGATAGAACACATAGGGTTATGGGAGTCAAAGGCGGATCTACTCTAAACAATCAAAAAACTGCAGCAGATTCACACTAACAGTTTTCCCCATTGTAACCACCCTCTTCTCCACATCGTTGTGCACTTTGAAATTGGGATGTGGTCTTTGTCTTCTGAAATCCTTATCTGTGAAAGGCCGCTCTTTATCCTCCTGTCACAGCAGTAAATGAATACAGAAGTTTCCAATGTAAAATTAACAATCAAGTTACATTTAACAGATTAACACAGACATAATCCTCCATTTTGAATATTAAGATGCCTCTGTGGCATGGTAAGTATATACTCACAGGATCAATAGGTTTTCTGCAAGACCATGTCATAACAGTAGATACCAGAATAAACATCTTTGGTCCAGTAAAGTGGTCCATTTGATTGTGAAGAGCTAAACAAAAGTGAAAACAGCACTTACAATACAGCAGCAACTCTTATTCCTATAATGTGTGCGTAATATGCAATCAATGTATTTATCTTTCACATAGTTGTAAATTCACATATCATGCATACTTGTAACAGCCCAGAATGCTTCCTCCACCTGGTCCTGATGCTGGGTAATGTTGTAAATGATAACTTCACAGTCCATGAGTTTAAGAAGAAGTTCCTCCCTTTTAAGTTGCTAAAATGAATGAGAGCAGTATAGATTTATGTCTGAGGAACCGCTCCAGAAACCACAGTCTACTGTACTTACAAACAAATGTTCCAGCACAAAAGGCTTGTCTTCATCTGATGTTTCAGAAATGGTCCCTATAAGCTCATAAGCTTTATCGTTGCGGTTTGACTCCAGGCGTTCTTCCCCCTCTTCTTCTTCACTTTGAGCACTAACAGCACACTCAGACAAGAACTACAAAATATTTAATTACATTTATTAACATATACGCCCTAGATAATTAACTAAAGCACCATTTTGCATAAGTTTAGCTCGATGTTAGCTAACATTAGCTTATCGTCAAAAATACTAATTGACCACAAATTACTAACTTACCTTCGCTAAATGTTTAGATGAGTATGAGTCTATGTTGTTGATAAAAACCCGTTTGGGTGCGTGTTTGTCTCTTTCCATAGTTTTCCTGACTTGTGTACAACCAAAGCCAAATAAAATGACACCGTTGCAGAGGCACGAGGGTATTAGCGTCTCGTTGCCATGGTGACCGTCTCTAGGGCTGGCTTCTTTTGCTTAGTGACATTTTAAGTGAGGGTTTTAAGTTTTAATTGAAATTGACTGATATATATATATATATATATATATATATATATATATATATATATATATATTACTTAAAATAACCAGTTTGCACTCCTGAATTATTCTATAGAATTATAACT
>JAVQKC010147509.1:5000-26503 GCA_036025475.1 Philypnodon macrostomus | reverse complement strand
TGTGTGTGGATGTGTTTTGTGTTTTGTGTGTGGATGTGTTTTGTGTCTGTGTGTGGATGTGTTTTGTGTCTGTGAGTGGATGTGTCTTGTGTGTGTGGATGTGTTTTGTGTCTGTGAGTGGATGTGTCTTGTGTGTGTGGATGTGTTTTGTGGATGTGTTTTGTGTGTGTCGATGTGTTTTGTGGATGTGTGTGTGGATGTGTTTTGTGTCTGTGTGTGGATGTGTTTTGTGTCTGTATGTGTGGATGTGTTTTGTGGATGTGTGTGTGGATGTGTTTTGTGTCTGTGTGCGGATGTGTTTTGTGTCTGTGTGTGGATGTGTTTTGTGTCTGTGTGTGGATGTGTTTTGTGTCTGTGTGTGGATGTGTTTTGTGTCTGTGTGTGTGTGTGTCTATGTGTGTGTCTGTCTGTTGTCCTCTCAGTGTAACAGGGTAAAAGGTAATGGCAAACCTACTGTCTGTGGGATTTGGGCTGTTCTAATAACACCTTGCCATTGAGAGGCTTAATGAAGCATGTCTGCTCTCTTCATCCTGACAGAGAATGAGAGGGCGGACACACACACAGCCAGGGTTAAATAGGATTTAGACCAAGGGGTGCCTTAGTGCTGACCAATTTTATGGGCAATAAAGTGTATAATCAAGTATTTTTTTAGTCCTGGTTTAAAACCTTTCTCTGGTTTGGTCCTTAGTCCTGGCTTTTATGCACTATGACTTACATTTGGGGTGCTTGGGAACATTTTACGGGGGCTGGAACCATGCTAAAATAGGCCTATATAGTGATGTAAAACAAGCTCTCTCTTGAGGTTTCTGTGGTAAGAGAATATCTGTGTGCGAGAATAGAGGGTGAATGGTGCATCAATGACAGCAGTATCCCAGCGGTTTGTCTAGCGCTAACTGTAAGGGTCGATGCATTTGTGGTGCTTAGACCTTAGGATGCCTCCTCTTTTGCCCCGGGGCCCTGTTTGAAGAGCAAAGAGCTACTGAGGCTTCACTGAGAAAACTACATTGTCGGTTTAACTGTGCAACTAATATACCCACAGCCGACCCCAGCCAAAGTAGCAATTCCACGGAACAGTAGATTTCTATTAATTAAATCATAATTGGGTTTTATATATTTATTTGGCGGAGACGTTGGCTGGGAGAGGAGTAAGATTAGGCAGAGATTTGCATGTAAAATGTAGGAGCTTCATTACACTACCTTGGCAAAGACGGAATAATTCTCCTGCCTGCGGGGCTCACAGATGGCTCTGTATGTTTGCTAATTTGCTCTCCTTTCAAGGTCATTAGTTCTGTTTGGGGGAACTATGGAAAAGTTTATTTGAGGTGGGCAAGTTTCTTTAAACGCACACACATGCGACAACTCTTTAGTTCTTAGCACACAGTAAAAGTTCAGAAATGACCTTACCTGATCCAAATAATCCAGGAAATGAACTGTTTTGAAGTAAATTCATCTTTTAGTGTCACTCATCCCTACATTGTCAACAGTGTACTCCAGCTAAGGGCCATAGTTGCTGAGGTCAGTTCCTGTCCTGAGACCCAGTAAGTCCATAGATTTTTGTAGTAACATATATAATTTTGTATGGTTCTTTAAAGGAGAGCAACTCTTTTTGATTAAGAGATGCATTCAGCGCCGTGAAATAAAATGTACTTATTTTTTCTCCATAACTTCATATGTAATTTGTTTTCTTCATGTTATGTTCTCAGCACCTCTAATGACCACTGTACAGACACTGTGTACTACCTGCGTGTTAACCCAAACATCAGCCCGTCATGTCTCGCCCGAGCTCATTACTCAGAGGTGGTCTGCAAAGATGAATCAATTTTTCAAAGTGCAATATTCACCATTTTCTCTTCCCTCTTTAGACGGCTCCTGTTTAGTTTTCATGTGCAGGAAATGAGTTTTGACATAATGGATTTTTGCCCAGTATTACAAAAATTGACAACGCCAGCTCTATGTTATGTGTGCAGTGCTGTTTGCTTTGGCTTTTGTTTGGCGAAGACCTATACACTGGCCTTCTGTCAGTCATTTTGAATTTAAATAATCACGATACGGTGTGGAGTACATGAAATGCCAACAAAGATTTGGACAGGTTGGCAGTCCCTGAAACTGAATGTACAACAACCACATTTGACTGAAAACATACATGTTTATAGTCTGATGTGTCTTCATTTTGGTCATTTTGGGGCTCAGAAAATATTGTTTTGTATAAAATACCAAATGTATTATTTATTATAAAACCTTGATGTGGATTTGAAATACAACTTTTACTTTAGAAATGAAACTTGTTTTGTCTCAGTCCAACCCTTGAGAGAAAAACGTTAGCTTTTTGAACACAACCACAATTTATTTATTTGAAATAAACCAATAACTATTCAAATATGCTACCACTAGGGCTAAGGTTTAGCTCAGTCGTTGGAGCGTTTGGCCCATATTCAGAGCCTACAGTTCAAATCCAGTTCACGATAGTTTGCTGAAGGTTCTATCAAATAAAGCTGAAAAAATCTTGAACGTGATACTTCTGAACACACTGAAAAAGATATACTGAAAAAATTCTTTGATGTAAATTTCCAGTCGTATTTCCCACTAAAAGAGCAAAATCATGGGTGGATCTTTTCGATTGAAGCTGGGTTGGCATGCTGTTCTTTTATATTGCATAGACATACATTTGACTACCAATTGGTCACATGTTGTCAGTAAAATTGATTTAAAACCCCAAGAACACAATGCAAGTGTTAACTGCTGAATGAGAAAGATAGTTGTGGGCATGTATCTTTTGAATATATGCTTTAGTAAGTGATTCAAAATGACCATGTCCAATTCCCTGTCTTCTGAGATAGGCATTGGCACCATGACTTAAAGGGCTACATTTTATTTTATAATGAAACAGACAAGAGGAAATTTTAATCATTCGGGGTATTATTGAGGATATAAGGCAGACATGTGTGTGTAGCAGACATAGAATGAAAAGAATCACTTTTATTACTATCAAACTGCAATTAGTTTAACCCTTTTTATCTCGCGCCATTTGTTACGCTGCGTGGACCATTTCACAGAGCCTGGAAATTTGGGCTGTAAAAGTGAAATTGATATAAGGCGGGAGATACCATCAGCCCAGAGGGAGAGGGGTCGGAGCGGGGGAGTCGGGATGGAGCAGCTTATTTCACAGTCTGTCCTCATGGTGCACATCCAGAAGAAAGAAGCCACTCAGAGCTCTTCATCTACATACTGTGCATCTTGTTTGACCCATTATTAGCCATAGCAAAGCAGTGGTTTATTAAAATGTTCACACCATGTAACACCTATCAAGATATAAACGGCTTTCCATTTATTGCGAGGTTTAAACCAGAACTAAGATTAAGGTGCCAGTTCTAACCCAAGTCCAAATTAGGTATAAACTATCGATCAAAACCAGGACTGAAACCAGGTCTAATTTAAAAGTTGCATTAATTCTCCAGAAACAAGGTCTGGATCAGCTCTAAGTGAGGACAAAAGCAAATAAACTAAGACTAAATGTGCAAAGACCAGGTCCTGTCAGTGTGTCCCAGGGCAGCTGTGGCTATAGTAGTACCACCACCAGAATGGCTGAAGAGTGAATGAATAATGCAATTGTAAAGCATCTTTAAGTGTCCAGAAAAGCGCTATATAAATACAATGCATTATGATGATGATGATTATTATTATTATTATTATTATTATTTATCTAATAATTTATTTAATTGTTTTTGAAAACAAATCTAGGGGCTAAACAGTGTCACAACCTGAATTACACTTGGACTAAACCAGCACTAAGCAGTTGTTTATAAATTCAAGCTCGCTATCAGATCAGGAAAACTGCCAGTCAATATATTTGAAAATATTACCACTGGCAAAAGCCCACGTCCACAGAGCCACTGCCCAATAACCGATCAAACTCATGTACGGCATCAAACCATTGTCTTTTAACACCCTTTAACAGTCCTTGTTTGACCCTTAAAGACACTTGTGTAGCTGAAAATCTCGAATACTTCTTCAACATAAAACTCAGGAGATGCAAATTTAAATATTCTTTTTCCAAATAATAATAATAATATGACTAAGATGTCTCATTAGCATACAGTGCAGGGAGGAAGAAGGCTTTAATGAAGGTATCAGAAGGATCTAACTATCTGGGGATTAACACTTTCTTTTTCATAAGCGCCATTATTCAACTTTGACTAATGAATGTATTGTATTTATTTGTGTTATTTTTATTCCTTTCTTCATGTTAATTGGCTGTTCTCATATTTCATTTTCTTTTCTTTTTTTTTTTTTTTCCAAATGAGGGCATTGCAATCATTTCAAATTGTCTTCCATAATTAGAGGTTAGATTTATTTGCTTATTTTCAGAGCAACTTTAAACTCATGATTGACAACAACATAAACATCATGCAGTGGGTTGACGTGACATGTCGGGACCCGTGTTAAAAAGAACAATCGAGGAATTTGTAAAGTTGGTAGATTTTCATTTTACATAATACGCTTCCAATTTTCTCATGACACTAAGGTATGTGCATATTGGATAGCATATCAAGGGTAAAAGATATGACCCCGGATCATTGCCGAGAGTTCAACAAAATTATGAAGTTACATAGATTTGTGGGTGTGAAATCAAATTCACAAATCTCTCAGCAAGAGTGTGTGAATGTGTCTTGATATTTGGCAAAGGGAGATGAGCAAGGCAAAGAGCCACATGGCCAAAGAATGGGAGCCCACTGTTGGCAGCCTTTGAGGGGATGGCAGGTGTCCAGTTGACAGCCAGGGCTGAGTAAATTGAACTGTTTCCGAACTGAAATGTGACTAGATTTGCTGGGTTAAATTATATTGTCATTTTGAGATTGTACCTACCATGTACTATTCTCAGTAATGAGGGTGTGGTATTTAAGATCAATATATTGCATATTACATTTATTCTCCACCTGACGTAGCCATTTTTACAAAGAATATAATTGAAATTGAATACATTGATTTGTGACTTCTTGTGGTCTGACCCTACTGGTCATCCAAACACTTAGTTCTGGAAATTAGGTGCAATTTGAGCCTCTCAGCCAGGAGGTTGTGGGTTTGATCCTTGGGCTGGCCCACTACAGTCTCAGTGAGTGGAATCTGCATGTCCTCCTCTAAGTTATTGTGGGTTCTTACCAAGTAATCTGGCTTCCTCGCACCACCCAGAGGCATTCTTATGTTAGGAGAATTGGTCAATCTAAATTTTGTCTGGTTGTCTATTCATTTCTCTGTGACATGTAACTAACTCTTGTAACTAACTGGCTACTGTCTACCTTTTTCCCCACCTAAAGCCCATAGTTTCTTTGGAAGGCTCCATTCACTCTAGTGGGAAAAGGCAGATGATGATTTATTTGGCATAATTTAACAAAAACAATACCTTGACTAATTATCCAGTTGCACTGCATGTTTGAATAGGTACTAATATTTGTGCCCTGGTTGAGTATATATGTATATGTCCCTAATGGTGTTGTGGTGAGCCGGGCAAGACTGCAATGCTCTCTGACAGTGAAAAGGAAACAGTAAAACCCTACTAAATGAGGTTTAAACATTGCTGGTGCACTGAATGTTAGTTATTGAAATAGCTGATTTATTGAACTGTATCCACCGTGTATAAATGTGTTACTGTGATTGTGCTTGCTTGGTGGCTGAAGAGGTCAGATGGGCATCAATGTCTCTATCATTCTGCCACAGGACTGCTTGAGCTTACCACCACTAGTTTGTGATTGTGGTGTAAAAAATCAATTAGCACATTAGCAAACCAGATGCAGGTAGATTTTAAGTACATCGCAAAAAGATGACATTATGGAACTAAAAACATCCTTTATAAAACAAAGTCAAATAGACCCTTCCCATGTTTGTCATGACTTGGGGGCGGGGCTTCTTAATTGCTCGTTAACAATATAAAAATGTGCCCATTGGTGCCATAGCAGTTGTGGCAGACGTATGGGGCCGTTTCACTGATATACACCTTGCTGCGTAGGCCTAGTAAGACCTTCTAGCAAAATGATAAATAGTTCATACATTTTAACTATTATAGGCTTTGAAATGTCCAACTAAGCTCAAATTAACAAAGGGAAAACAATTCTTCGGAGAAACATACAAAAAGCTTTTAAGAAATATAAAGCAAAAATGTACAATTGCAAAACCACTTTTTATCAGCTTATCAAATACGTAAAAAAAAAAACGTAATTGTGATTAGCAAAAATCTTACTCTCAACAGTGGCCAGTGAACAAAAACGATGCACCGATATGAAATTTCTTGGCCAATACCGATGCCAATATTTCAATTACCTATTTGGCCGATTCTAATTCCGATACCAATATTCTGTAAACATGTGTTTGAAGTTTATGTCTTTTGAAACTGTCTGCTACTGCACTTTCTGGATTTCTGTTTCTAAACCTAAATATTAGAAGTGATCCTTTTTGACCAACTGGTTACCATCAGTCATTTATACAGGCCGATACCGATATTAGTCAAAATATCGTCCGATACCGATGTTGAGCTGATATATCTGTGCAATCCTAATAATTAGTATTATCAATTAAACAGTTGCATTGGCGGTAAACGTTTAAACAGGTAGATATGTGTGCCTTGGTTTGTATGTGTTTGAGTAATCCAGCAGCCCCTAATGGTGTTGTGGTGAGCTGGCCCAGACTGCTCTCTGACAGTGAAAAGGGGATAACAGGGAGATGAGGATGGGAGAGAGAGGCACTCAGACACTCATTAGCCACCAGACGCTATCTGGAGTGTGTCAATAGAGTCATGTTAGTGGGGTGTTAAAGCATTGACCAAGATACGCACATGGATGGAGGAGGCACAGCACGACAGAGAGGAGAAGAAGAAGGGGATTGGAGGGGTAAGGAAGGCAAGCCAGCGATTGCACCCCCACCCCACCTATACCGCACACCTGTCACACCTTGAGATAATCATCCATCATGCCTCACCAATGACTGGAGAGTGTGTGGTCCTTTTTAATGGCCCGCCGTTGACATGATTCGTCTTCCCCCACCACCCACAGACTGTCACCAAATTGCTACTGTTGCCTGTAGCCGGGGTTTTATTGCACCTGGGCTAAAAGATGAGATGTGTGCATTCTCACCTCTAGAGGAGGTTTGGCTTGGAGAGAGAGAGGCAGAGAGGGGGGGGGGGGGGCAGTTTTATTCAAGTTGGTACAGGATGGTTATAGAGCCAAGTTGTTGATACTTGATAAACTAATATAAATGACGAAGGGCAATTATACTCACCAGTCACTTTATTTGGTAGACCCCTTACCCAATCAATTGTAATGAGATTCTGTTGCTAAAATGGCTTCATGTTTGTTCATCTTGGTAAAGCTCTAATGTTTGTAATGAGGATGTTTCTTACACAGACCCTAAAGACAGCATGGTCCACAAAGTCTTACTTAGGGTTTGTTGAAGGACGTCAGAGGTTAAAGTCTACGAAAGAACAATGAACAACATAAGATTTTGTCATTTCCAATAGTAGTTGGCAGAGGTGTGTAGTATTCAGTTACATTTACTCAGTTACATTTACTTACATACATTGTACTTCTAAGAGTAGCCTTACTGCACAATATTTTTAAGTTTTACTTGAGTAATAATATTTTGAAGTAACTGTACTCTTACTTGAGTAACATCTTGGAAATCTAGAAAGAGTACTTTTACCCACCTTTGTGTGTCATGTAAGAACAGCTTTATGTGAAAAATGTGATGATGTGGAAATTCTGTTGCCTTAATTTTTAAAGTTTTTTTACATTTTTAGTTTATCTTTTGAAAATATCAAAATCAGTTTATTATCTTTTCATTTTTTTGCCAGATTACCACAAAATTAAACAGATAATCTGACATTACACTTTTACTTGAGTAACATTATTTTGAAATAATGGTACTCTTACTTGACTCTACCCACCTCTGGTAGTTGGTGTCAACGGCCATTAAAGATTCTCACAATTGTAATTGAAGGAATATAAACAATCCAAAATTACAGAGTGATTCTAAAATGCACTAAAACCTTTCAAGGTGAACTTAATTTCATTACTTCTGACCTTTACAAATGCATATGTCCAACTATAAACAGTTTCCATATTTATATTCATATTTAAAACCAGTGTTCGATCAATGAATTGACCACAACATATTTCAGGTTCAATATTATATAAGTATTTGAACAGTCCTTTCCATCATGCTGCTCACATTTCAAGACCAAGAAAATACCTAACAATGGATCAGCAGTCCCTGGCTTTTGTGAAGCTTCAGACGGACCGTGCTCAGAGGGATGTTGTCCATGAGCTGTGAGTGTCACAAAGCATCATCAGCAGGTTACATGCATTTTAATACTAGTATAACTTACTAATACACATTTAATGGCCATGCAAATAAAACAAAAAAAGCCCTGCGAGCTGGCTGTACATAAAGGCGTAAAATGTCTGTTTCTATAGCGCCCTAGTCTTTACACTTCCGTCTTAAATGTGCAAATGAAACCAATCTATTCCGTTTTTCCAAGAGAACTATACATTCCCAGTTAATTGTTCTGAAAATAATTCGACATCTGTAGGTACCTCAATAAGCCTCGCAGCTTGTCTAATTCTCCATGATGGCTGATCCTGGGGAAACTGTGGTAAGGTGAGCTCAGTCACTGGAACAGGCGTTAATAGCACATCTAATGGTACGAGATGTCCCATGGTGCGGCCGGGCACGCGAACGGAAGAAGGCCACGCTTATAGCAAGACTCTCGGTGGTACGGGCCAGCACGCACCCACCTCCTCCATCAGCCCCTGTACAAGAGCAGCTCAGAGATGGCCGCCTCTCTGTGGTTTTCGGAGTTTCAGATGATTCTAGTTTCAGGTGACATGCCTCATGCTCTATTAGCAGACTCTTCCGACCACAGTTTTCTTTGGCAGCCGCACCGTAGGCTCAGACTACTGCTGCAGCTCTGGGTAAGGCTGAGTTTTCCACACGCCACCTTCCTCTTTCCTCCTCCTCCATCTTGTACAGCTATACACTAAATAAACCAATGAAGACACATATCACACACAGACACAGACAGATAAACACATACAAATCATAATCTCCTCCGACATATTCAAAATCATGTCCAGACACTGACAGACGAGCCCCCGACCCGGGTTCCACAGGTAAACAGGGGCGTGCTGATGGAGACGGGCTGGACGTATATAGCGCGCACACAAACACACACTTCTATATTTTGTATTGGGCCTACACTGTTTGTTGGCTTTGACGTTCACATTAGTCGTTGACAGTTAAGGCACCAGTGCTGTTTGTGAAGTTCAGACTAGACAAACACCCTGGGCATTCCACTGAAGTGGTGAGATGATGGTGCTTTTTAGTCCCTGTTTCAACGTGCTTTCTGTTGAAGAATTTGATATCAGGAGGTTCAGTAATGGTTGTAGGTTTGATTCCCCACCTTGGGCAAGACACTTCACCACCTTGCCTATGTATAAATGTATCGTGTGATTGGGGATCCCACGGTATTTTACAACTACCAGTGACAGTGGGAGTGAGTTGATGCATTAATTACACATTTTTCCCAGATTTCATCTAACGATTCCTTGATGTAACCTCCTTGTCTGTGTCTCTTTATGGGGTAGTTTAATTTGCTAATGGCTTAAGTAGCCCTAAGTGAAGTATATACATTTAGAAGAACTTCTTCTTCTTCTTCTTCAGTAGACTTTCTTTTTGACAACCATATTATAACACCACAATTTTGCATACACAATGAAATTCTTTGTATTGCTCAAATCACAGTTCAAAAAGATATTGTTCGTGGATATTAGCTGCCATGTCCTGCTGTGAAGTCTCGGCTAGCATCTCAGTTGGATATTAGCTCTTGTCTGAACGTATTGTCTTCTATCATTCAAGTAAAGTCTCTTTCTGCAAGTGGAATTTTGTATATTCTCATTTTTTAAGCAGCCTTATTCAAATGGAGACAATAGGAGCGGATGTGACAGTATCAGAGTGTGCACTTCTGGTGTATGGTAGATGTCTCAATTCATGTTATTAACAAATCTAAAGAGTAGAATAACAATATGAAGTCTACTACAATGACCAGATAATGCACATAGACTGTCATACTCATTTGTTTCACCCTGACTGTCTGCACTGTGCCATGACTGTCCTTTTAAACTGTTGAAGACGTTTTTCAATAAGTTTTCACAAAATCTCCATGTATTGAGTTGTGCTAGTAACTAATAACCCACCAAACATTTTCAAATCCATGCCAAAACTGGAAATAAGATACAAAAAATCCCATGGCTTTTACAGGTTTTTCATGAACTTATGAATCATCTATAATTGAAATCAGATCATGTTTGTTTGACATCATTGGGAGGATGTTCCTTCAGAAAAATAATAGTATTCATGAATTATAGTCCTGGTATGTTTATGTCTAAGCAATGTATATTTGATGTATAATCCGCGAGGAATTGAGATTTTCAGCGGAGGATATTTTGATGACGGATGATCTGATTTTATTGAAAGCTCCTGTCACTCAAAAACCAGTAAAACACTCATGTGGCTTGAAGAAAAATGGGAATCAGAAGGTTCTTACACGGCTTATAGAAACATACGGCATGTATATACTATATAACTTCGGGAAAAACTTTGTCCAACGTACCATATTGGCTGTTGATCTGACCAAAGCATAGTATCCAAAGCATCACGTGACCTGCACTGACCACAGTATTTGCCCTGAAGGATAATAAAGTTAAAATGTACAGTAGGTTCCCCATTGAGCCCAGGACTCCCCTCAAAAAGAGATTCTGAATTTCAGTGGGACTTTCCTGGTTAAATAAAGGTAAAAAAATAAATAAAAAAATAAACTGAAATGCTAATTGTTGCACATTTTAACCTGGGTGCACACTCACTACATTTATAAAAACAAACAAAAAAAATAACAGAAAAAAAAAGAAAAAAATGAATGCAAATCTTTTACTTCCTACTAATGCAAAGGCTGTCATGTCTTGTCAAATTAGGCAAGCCTGATCATATGCCAAAAAAAAAAGATCTGCAAAATCTATTTTTTAGCTGCAATGCCATCTATTTGCTAGAGAATAACTAATACTATGTTTAAATAAAGCAATCCCACAACCGACATTCAAAATAACACAATTCCCACTATTTTAACCATCTTTATTTACAACTTTTAGTCCATGATCTGACCAAGGCAGTATCCAAAGCATCAGCTCACGTGACCCGCACTGACCACGTTATTTGCCCTGGTCTCGTGGCGATCTGTTTGCTGAGGAGGATAATTTGACAGTCAGATAAACAGACAGACAGACAGACGGATAAATACAGAGCTGGCCACTGACAGAGATCTCACTGTCACTCTGACACTGCCGTGTTCCTCGCTCAAGCCCAACAGCCACGGGGCAATATTTGAGCAGACATTCACAGAGTCTTCCAAATATTGAACAACATGCACAAGCTGTTCTTTTTCCCACTGATGTTTGGACTTCACCCGTCTATGAGTTTTTTCCTGTGTGTGTGTTTGTGTGTGTGTGTGTGTGTGTGAGAGTGTGTGTAGGCAGTTTGAAAAGAATTTAGATTTTTTTCTGCCCCCCTGTGAGCTTTCTTTACACACAGTTACTAAGTAATTCTGACATAAATAAACCATTAACACAACAGTCAAACATGCATAATATACATTTAGATTAGATCAAATTGGGTTACATTGCACTGTTTTGTCAGTTTATAAAAAGCATTTAACCAGAAAATCAAAAGTCACAATATATTTCAAATGTGTCACTGCATATTAAGAAAACACATAGAGCATAAAAATAAAAATGATATTTAAGTTATTTCAAAATAGTAAATGTACATTTACTTCTTCACATACTTGTACTTTTTACACCACTTCATATTTAATTACATCTTAATTACAAAATACTCCAGGGCCTTTATGTCATTTCATACATTCAAAAGGTAATCTTAACTTTAAGGGTATTTATATTATATTATAATTGCCAATTAAATTAATATTGCAATATCCAAGATAGTTATTTCATATTATATATCTTTCTAATGTTGTTCAGCCACATGATCGACTGATGATTGAAGTACATACTTCATAACAATAGCCTTCTATAAGTTTATTATGAATACAATTAATTGCAAAAGTCTTTTTCTTAGCGTGTGTTTTGTGTGGGTGTGACAATTTAGCGATATCAGATGGTGTCAGTGCGTGTGTGTCTTTGTGTGTGGCCGTGCGTGTGTGTGTAATAGTGTTGTGTTCTTGTGCGTTGTTGTGTGGCCTGACGTTGTCGCACCTCTCTCGGTCTCCTGCTGTGTTTCCTGTGGCGTCCTCAGGTCCTGGACGCTGTCTCAGTATCAGTGCGGAGGATAGTAGGCGTCTGGCAAAGATAATACTCTGATAGCTCGGAGTGATGGACAGCCGGGAAACTTTTCTTTCCATTTACTTCCCCTACCCTCCACATACCCCCATGCCCCCCTCTAATACCCCCCCTCCACACCCCAAGTCTCGTTTACCATCTTGACAGCCTGCTGTAACAGATCAGAGGTGTCGGTACTTCTACTTTGTATTCATTCATTTAAAAACTAGTTCAACATTATTAGGGCTGCAAATCTGAAGGACCTAAATGACATTTCAGCCACAATTGAGTTATACATATTTACATAAAACATATGAGATGAACTGACTTCCCAAACTGCCTATATGGAGTTAATAATCAAGACACCAACAGCTTATCTCAAAACATAGGCTTTAGTTATGCAGTTAGTTTTATATATATCATATTTTACGAAAGAATAACCGACTGTAATTTTGCGTGATCTTGGCTGTTAGGTCCAAATCTTTTTAGGACCTCAAATCGTTATTTTGGATTTTGCTGTTACATTAGCAAAATGTCACTTATGCTTATGCCTTGTCAACCCCCAAAATGAGCGTGAATTCGTTTTTTTTAACACAGACAGTTAAGGTAAGTGCATTGATTTGACAAGAAAGAGCACACGTCCATTAGGTTGAGCTTTGTGCTGCCTGGATATCTCTCCTCCTCCAGTAGTAGAGGATCAGCACTAGACAAAACAGACTAAACTTGTCTTGGTCAATTATAGTGAGCTGCTGTTTGCCAATTATCTTTCCGGCCTCTATGACAATATGGTTGTTTTTATGAGTGCACAAACCAAAACCCTTTTTCATGTGGCCTTTGTTTGCATTATTAAGTTTTGCTCTGTTCTCAATTAAACCACAAAGCCTATAGTTTCAGTAGTTATTTGCTTATTCACACGTGTCACTGGCGTTCCTTTTTTCCTGCCTTTGGGGTGCCCTGTGGGGGAAAGGCTAATGTCTTGTGTGTCAATTCACAGCAGGAGACTTTCAGATCTATATAGGGTTTCTCATAACAGCCACTGATTTTATAAAAGAAAAAAGGGAATCCATTATTTATGAACATATTCCCAGTCCATGGCTAATTGTTTATTTTCATCACAATTGCTTTGATGTAACCAAAGACATTATAGTCTGTCGAATGATGAATATTATATTTTTTTACTTTATAATTGTGTATCATTGGTCCTAAGTTTGTTTTAGTTCAGTCTAGATTGAATGAAACATGCTGACATTTGTGTTGTTCATGAGCATGTATTTCTTAAGATGATGTTCCTAGAAATGCTGGTCAGTAGTCCGGATACACTCACTGGCCACAATATGAAGTAGACCTATCTTCCAATCACCAATCAAGAGATCTAGAACATGCCGTTACTGTATAGTTTCTCACAAATTGGTGAACTACTGGGATTTTCGCATACAAGCATGTTCAGAGAAAGCTTGGAGAAAGATGCAACTGATTTCACGCATTCCTCTGAGTTACAGTGACTGATAATGAGAGACTTTCACAGTGATATTATATACTTGTTAATATGGCTCACAAAAAAGAGAGGATGTTGTGGTGTGAAGGTGTGACCGCAAGACAAATCAAAACATTGAATTAAAAGTGTGCTATTAGCCTTACTACACGACTTCAGCTATTAAAATCTTAATGTCACAGAGAGTCACCAGGCAGTTTACTCTTTGTGCCAGTCCCAAGCCGGAATAAATTGTGAATATTCTGTTAGGAAACATTAAGAACTTGATTTGTTGTCTTTAATGTTTGGGTTGCACTTACATCAGACTAGTAGTAATGTGTACCAATATGTTTTCAATCCCTGTGCTAAGTTCCTCACCCATCCTCTCAGGTAGGCTGGCTGCTACACCTGTCTAGACTAGAGCTCCCAAATGGTCTCCCATATGGGGAACATGCCCCTTTGCGCCCGGGCTTTACAGGGAGCCGTGTCGTTCAAATGCCAGGGTGCCCGGTGGCAGGATCAGCCGCTCTGTTCTGGATATCAGCTTTCATAGGATCAAAGCACCGGCAGCGATATCCTCCCCCCTCTTCAGTGTACAGTGTAGCGTTGTACAGACCCAAGGGGGATGTGGTGGGGGTGAGGCGGAGGAGGCAGACAGGAGGGGGGTAGGGGGGTGGCAAGACTTGGGATGGGTGTATTGGTGATGGGGCTTTAAGTGGGGAGCTAGAGGCCTGCGGGGCTGAAGCTAGGTGTTAGGCTCCTTACGGTATAAAATGACTCAATCTGCAGCAATAAAATGCCTTGAAAAATACATAATGTTCTGATTTGAAACATATTTAATCCAATTTGATTTTGTAAGTGTATGATTGTGTTGTGATTGAAATACTGTACACAGATTCTGGTTGATGCTCAAGTTGTTGTAAGCATAAGAACTCTTTAATATCGGTGAATGCCATAATAAAAGAGTTCCAATGATAAATGTGTTTTATTGGCCAAAAAAGATGCATCAAATGTGTCCTACTACAGAAATAAAGTATACTTTTCAGCACAATCCAGATGTTGACTCAGTCGCAGTGGCTCACTTTTATGTTTATGCAATCAGTGCTAAACTACTACAAATAAGCACAGAAGGACATTGATTCTGCCACTTGCTTCAACAATGAGCCGTTAAATGATTTTTGAATAGGCTCTGGCAGGAGCTCATAAATCCTTGATATTGCTACGTACTGTAAAGATGAAATGATAGCTTGGCCTTACTTTGTCACTTGCATAGTTGTACAATGTGGTAAAACATATAAATAATCATCCAAAATGGGCAATGTGGCGTTTACATTGTGGTGTTATATTGAGGCTGTGACAATCAGGTGCATGGCATAGTTACTATTTTCAGGTCATATGTCTTTTGTATACATAAAATACACAAGCCAACACAACTAAACTATTCAATATCATGTAAATGTAAGTGGTCTAAATAAAGTGAACTCAGCCCCTCTCGAACTGTGCATGAAAAAGCATATAGTTTGAACGTAGCGCTTACTGAATCCCCCCCATAGCACCACTGGCATTTGTGCACCCCCACCCCATCCCTCCTTCCCCCCCTGTGCCTCGCTCACCTTCCTCCTCACCCCCAGCACACCCCACCCCCCCCTCCCCCTCCCCCAGGCTGTACGCCCAAGAGTCTATTTACTCACCCACTTGTTTGCCGAGAGCGACAGCACCCCCATCCCACCCCATCCTTACCCCACCCCCAACCTGCACCCATCACCCCCACCCCCCCACCCCTCCCCATCACTACCCTATCCGCATCTCTTCTATCATCTTCCTAAGAGATATGAGCATGGAGGTGCATCATTTTCTCCCCTCTTCCTTCCCCCTCCCTCACTCCAGGCACTTTTAGATTTTCTTCTTCTTCTCCTTTTTCTTCTTCTATCTCTCCCGTCCCCTCATTTCCCGGTGTGCTTGCTTTTATTTTATTTTCTTCTTCTCCTGCTGCTGCCGCGTCTCTTCCGATTGCGACTTCTTTTTCTCCTCCGAGGTATCGCTGTGTGGTATCGGGAGTTGTGGTGCGGTCTTGTTCTTAAAAGTACTCGCTCATTAAGGAGTGTTTGGATACGCGTAGAGTTTGTATTTTTAGTGTGTTTGTTTGTGCCGTCGTGCTGGGGTTGTGCTGTGTTCTTGGTGTTGTGTGTGTGTGTGTGTATGTAGTGCACAGGTAGGAACAGTGCTGAGTGTGATTTCTTTCTGTTCCACTGTGGCTTTTGGGAGACACAAACTTTATTCCTGCTATAGCGATAACATCTGTTTACAGTGTTAAACATACCCGACGTGAGGCGAGGCGAAACAACTATATGTTTCAAAATGGTGCTGCATAATGTTAGGACTCAATAATACAGTAGATTCAAACTTAACTTTTAAACCTACTTCCCTTTCTGTTGAGTTGTATTGAGAGTTATGGGTATACACTATTATGGGTATGTCCTGACCCAGCTAAAAACAAACTGGTGATTATTTGTCCTAGTTTCTTGCTGCTTTATTTGGTTCAACTGAATATTATATACATATTAACAATTCAATATTATATAGAGCATGCTGGTTAAGTTCAGACAATGCAATGTATGCTTAAACTGGTTGCAAATACCATCTCTCTCCTGTCTAATGTCAAAATCCAGTAAATGCAGAAAGTCAAAAACCATAGAAAAGACATCACAACATCAACAGAGTAGTGGTTGCTCTCTAGAATTACTAATGAGTCCAGCATTTACAAAACATATAAGGTCCTATATTCTGTAAAATCAACCTTTTAAACATGTTCGAATGTTGTTTCTACATCAGACACAGACACAGAGTTGTGTTTTGCTTCATTGTTTTTGTGCTATAGTCCTCTCCAAGAGCTGAAAACAGATTGACCAATTTATAATGGGGCTCCTGTCCTGTTCCTGCACTGTCAACAAAGTATTGTTGCCATGACCATTTAACAACATATCTGATTGGGGAAGATGTGTATTCGGGCTGTGAGGGTGTCAAGGCTTTTTATCTCCCAGAAGAAGTAAAAAGGTTTTATTTAATTTTTTGGAAACCCCTGAAAACCAGCACAAATGGTTTGTTCCTGTCTTGAAACAGGGACAGGTGAGACAGGTGTCTAGTCAGGCTGTTTCTCATCGAGGCCAAGTGGGAGCTCCACAAAACAGCTTGTATTAGATAAATATTGTGAGTTTGATGTTGCAAAATGTAAAATGGTAACCTAAATGTATCCAAAATAGCAACAAAAAAGCATAATATAGGACATTTCAATAATAATAATAATGCTCTAATAATAATAGTGCTATTTTTGTATGTCAATAAATCTGATTTTGTATATGCAAATCTCTGGTAAAGCCACTGAACAAGAAGATTATGGATCCTTTAATTTCTCATGTAACATACAACATCAAACAGGTTCAGTCTAAACATCACAACTTTCTTGTGTTCCTCTGTCTCAAAAGATTGCTTTAAAATGGCATTGTTTGCTGCGTCTGTTTAACCACACAGTTACAGTGGGAAGTATTTTTGTCAAACGTTGTCATAAATTGACACTGGAATAAAATAAAATAATATAATATTAGGTTATAAGCTCACTACACTTACTATTGCTTTACATCACTTAAAGCAGTATTTCTACGTCCAGAAATGATATATTTTTAACATGCATAAAAATGATAGCCTGGTCCTGTTTTATTATGTAAAGTTAGAAAGTGGGTACTTTGTCATATTTAAAATTGTCCCGCCCCAGTCAACAGGCCACTATACATTTTGAACTAAGCCTGGATTGAACTGTCAATCAAACACTGCTTCACTCTTGCACGGACCATACTATGACGCTTATAGAAAAACAGTAAAAAAGGGAAATCATAAATTGAGTAAATAATAAAAAAATATTTAAGAATGTCTGGGAGCTCTGGACAGTGTTCTGGCTTTGACCCATTTCCACACTGCTTTAGGGATATCCTTCTGTCACCATTATAGGAGTCATATGTTCCAGGTGGTTCACTGAGTCACTGTGTACTGTGACATCTCAAACCTCTTTCACATAATTAATCTGCAATCATAATTATTTTCAATGAGAACCGATACTGTCCAGGCCTAACTAGTGGCAGATGATGTAACAGAGTGTGGTTTTTTTTGGTTTAGGTAACAGCAATGAACAAATCAGGAAGAAGCCACGTCATTACTCTTTTGTATTGTGTTTTTTTTTCATTTCGGGCATTTTGTGGTTTTATTTGAAAAGATGTACATTTTAAGAGTAATAGCTTTGTCTTTGCTGAAAAAACTAAACTTGGATCAATTTAAGGCCCTATTTCCTCCTATGCTCCCTGTTTTAAATCTCTCTTTAAAACGCTTTGGCTTTTAACTCTGTTTGAGAGGTTGACTTTTTTTGTTGTTTTTGGTGTACAGCACTTTGGCCAACCCTGTTCATTTGAAAACGCTCTAGGAATAAAGTTGGATTGGATATTGGCTATGCCCACTGCAGCCAAACAAACAATGGAAAGTATTAGCAAGATGGGGTTTCTCCACAGAAAAGTAAAACCAAGCATGTACATACAGGATTATCCACGCATACATGAAATAAATGAAACTCAGGGTATGTTTTTGATGAGCACTGCATAAACATTATGACATTGTAAAAGCTTTAGTTAGTATATCTGTTCCACTTACTAAAATTCAGTTAAATTTGAGATGATCAAACTTCAGACTTTGTTTAGATGAATAAAAGTCCTTTAGAAGATCCACAGAATGCTTGCTTGTGCACGCATAGTAACATGGAACAACAAGATGCCTTAAGGTGTATCCTGTATACTGTATGCAGAGTCTTCCTGGAAAGAGGAAGGTAGCCGTAGTTGGCAGGCTCGCAGCCCTGGATCGATACGGCAATGCTTTTACTGCTGTTTGTGGACGCCTCCTCTCCCCCTGTGTTATTTTATCCTTCGCTGAGCTCTGTTCATTTGTTGTTCATTTGCTCGGCTGTGTTGGTTCAATAAATCTTATATCATCTCTGTTTTCCCCCATTATAAATACTACTGTAGCTGCCTCTCCCTCTCTGCCAGGTCCTCCACAGTATGTCGGCCGGTCTTCAGCACTTACTGTCTTTCCAACATTATCCCGCAGGCCCATCTGTGTGCTGTGAGGACAGATTTGATGGAAATATGGGATCTACGAAGGGAATGCAATTTACATACATGCACATTACAAACAAAAATCAAACAATTCGCTGCATGGATGAAAAATACAGACCTGGAAAGACTTCTTAAAACAGCTTCAGAGTCAATTTAAAGGCTTAATATGTTGTTATGGGGTGAATGAAGCTTCCTTCACCTCCTTTTTCCATCTCTTGGTGAAAAAATCTGCCTTACAAGAAAAAGTACTGACCTTTTTTTGTCCCTGAAGTCTTGGGTCAGGTCACAGATCTTGCAAGTAAGCACCAACAGACTTTAAAAAATGGTGAGAGATTGTGGTTGAAATTGTAAGTACCGATATAATAATTCATATTTTCTTTGCATTTCTTTTCTGTGTATTACAATTGTGCTTTTCTCTCCACAGTGGTAAGGGGAGCTCTGTAAAGGAAAAATGCAACCACAACTGCAAATGGCTAAATTGCATTGTTCTCTTTTAATGTCATGGTTAACAGACAATAACTGTGGATGATTAGTTTAAAAAGTCAAATATGATTGTATAGTGTCAATAAAAAAACAGAATACATTTGTTAAGCCTGTCCTCCGAGGGAATGTACCCATTGTATTTTGAAGTCAGACGAGAAGCCAAGAGTAAAATTTCTGTCCACCAGACTTTGCAACAGAGGGTGCCATGCAGGCCTGCCAGGGAAACTGTCACAGCTCTCACCACTGACAACCATGGTGCCACCCGCCTGTGTTTATGTTTTATTCCACCGCTTCCTTGTCATGGCAACCTGCTATGTTTCTTCTCCACCTCGCTGTCTTTCTTCTCCCGGGCCCCTTTCTCTCCACCTCAACGCCTTTTTCCTCCATGTAAAATGATTCTCCAGGTGGAGGGTGGCCATTTTGAGGGCTGTGGACTGGCACAGTCTGGTGAGTGGTTTCTTTCCTAAACCAGGGCTGACCCTTGGGAATGAGGCCCACAGGGTCCTGGAGCTTACTGTGGCTGACGTCCAGAGACTCCTCAGTGAGAGAGACTAGGCCTGGCAGGGTGTAGTTCTCCCAGATCCAGACAATGGCTGACATGATGTTTTAAGATTGTATTTGGAACTAGTGACAGTTTCAGTATTGTATTCATTACAAGGAAAATGTCTAAATTATACATGTAAACATTTCTGGACAAAAAGAGCTCAAGTTTAATTTGATTTGACATAATTAGGGATATTTCTATATATTGCAAGAGCAAAGGTGTCTCAATATATGTCAAAAACGATACTGAAGCTTATCACATGGGTGAATCAAGGCAGAAAATCACCCAAATAAATCAAATAAAGTCAATTATGTCAAAATATTAAAATGTAAAGTAAATAATAGTAAACATGTCTTTGAGTTAGATCTTAACGACATTTCTTTTGTGTATGTCTGCGTGGTGTATATATGGAGAAGATCACCTTGACTGTGGCCAGTCGGAGGGAGCCGTGGGCACTGAAACAGAGGAGGAAACAGCCTTTTCCCATAAGGCCGTTCTGTTCTGCACAAGCGTCTGCCCTCCTCCACCCCCACCTCAGACTCTACCTTCAGTCTGTGTGTCTCATTTTCACACAGGCACACTGCAGACCCCTCCAGCTGGGACATCCCCAGAGGAACTGAGCCTCACTGACTGATTAGGTCCCAGGTAACTGCCCGGGAGCCTGCTATAAAGCCAAAGTCATTGACAACACTCAAGTGAATACAGCACATACACTATTGTCGCATGGTTCCTTCAATGGACATACACACACACATATACACACACACAGAGACACACATGGACATACACACACACATAGACATAGACACACACAGACACACATACACACACACACACACACACACACACACATAGTAGCGCGGCTACTGTCACCTCAGACAGCTGCTTATGCAGACAGCACACCACTGGGAATTCTCTCAATTGTATATGATATAATGATATTATTCTCTCTATTTTCTGAGTAGTTAGGCACAGCGCCAGGTGGCTCGTTCATAACATGGTGTATGAGCTCAAAAATACAATGTTCATCACTGTACACTCATAAATACAGAATCTATTTTCATTATATTTCCTTTAAGAAAAAAAGCTACTGAATTGTTTGTGTTTTAAATATATACTTACAAAACATTCTCAGGAGCCGGAAGTTATACTGGCCATTGCCAACAGCAGTAAAAGGGAGAAGCAGTGTCTGAATGTATGCTGTGCTCTGTGTGTCAGCCTGTTAGGAGCTTGGCAGATCAGTGCACAGAATACTTCAGAGCTATTTCAAGGCCTTTTCTGAAAACCCACTATTGTGGAGGTATAATTACAGGCCTTTATACTGTGCTTAATTCTCAAACAATAGGGTATACTTTTACACAAGGACATGAAATTACTCTCCATTCAGAACATGTTTGACTAGACAACAGAGGTCTGCCTGTTCAGAGGACCTTCATGTTGCTGTAATGATCCAGTGCCATAGACAGACCTCAAGTTCTCTTTTG
>JAVQKC010147509.1:0-2500 GCA_036025475.1 Philypnodon macrostomus | reverse complement strand
CAAATGTTATACTGCTCTTGTGTTGGTGACAAAGCCACAAAAGAGCCATGTATAGATGATGATTGACACTGATTACTGTTCTGTGTTGCACAAAGCACAACACAGTCCTGTTGACAAAAAAGCAACAGAAAATATAACATTGGTTAGATACACAAAATCAGAAGGTCAGCGATTCGACTCTCATCCCAACCAGGCTACTGTTATATCCTTGGGCAAGACACTTTATCCACCTTGACTAACTATAGAATGTGTCAGTAGGGTTGTCATGGTGCGTTTGTTGGTTGTTTGACTTTTTTCAGTGTGGCAGTCTGCCCCAGGGCCGCTGTGGCAAGGTAGTAGCCACCACTAATATGTGATATGTGTTTAGTAGAGTGAATAGATGTTAAATGTTTTGTTTGTGAAAGACACCATTTTATGTATGTATTCATATATTCAACAGTTTGTGGATAGCTTGTATTGATAATGTTAAAAATATATGTCCTTGGAATGCACTTAATTCTCCTTTCACCCTTCTGCTCGGGTAATTGACTGTGACACCATAGCACTGATGGGTATATTTTTACAGTGCTCCTCTACACAGCAAGCAGTGGTCTGAAGGCTTTCCACATTTATAAAGCATAATTGGTGCTTAAAGTCTTAAATTATTTATTATTGTGAGATCTGACAGCGCTGCTCAGAAGCAAATTGGGATCATCTTCCATGACCACCAAGGATTTGCAGATTGGAGGCAGAACTAAGTTTATTTCCTCCGCTCTTGCTTTTATCCCTGCGCACCAAGCGTTTAAACGGATCACCAAGCGACAGATAACCACGTTACTGTAACAGACCGGAGACGATGTTGCCTTTAAGATCCCGATTTTGTCTATGGGTTTTTCTTCTTCTTCTTCACCCAAGTCTAATTGTGCCGATGCTCTCCCCGTGGGTTTTAATGTTTGACACGGCGAAACGCTCTTAAATCCTCCACAGTGCACTGCTTCACTTAAAGAGGCCCACTATCTTAAAAGCAAAAAGGATGATGTATGTCTAATTCACAAATTTATCACCACAAAATGATGCATTAAATGAGAGGGGACACGCGGCGGATTTGAAATGCTGACTTTAGAAAAATAAGTTGTGCTTTGGCTAAATGACTTTGGACGGGCTCCCCCTTCCCACCCCACAACCCCCCACCCACCCACTGGCCTCACACTTCAATGTTATATCACTGGATTTTCTTTGAGATTTGAAAGGCCACACAGCTTTGTCTATGTCTATTTTACTCTCTCTCTCTTTTTCAAACAGAAGCTTTATTCAGCAGAGCATTTTCAGTGCCGTTAGTAGTAACTATGGGGAAATTACCGGGGGCATAGATAGCGCAGCACATTTCTGTCCTGCCACTAGTAGCAACCATTTAGATCTCACACAAAATGATTTCAAACATGTGCAAGTTAATAATACATAATAAAGATACTGCAACAAAACACAAGACTTAATAACATAAAAAAGACAAACAGAACATATATGCATTCACCATTTATAATATGTTCAGAAAAGAGTAGGAAGAAGTGATCCACATGATTTATCGACTAAAATATAGTGAATCCAGCGCCACACTGGTAACTTTTGGGGGCAGTCTAAAGCCTAGCTGGATACATTTTTGCTAAATGAGTTATACTGGTAGGTAAAATCAGATGACTTCTAGATGACTACTTTCTGTAGAGCAGTTTCCCAGGTGCTGAATCAGATGGTAGTTATGAAGTGTTCAGGTTTTTTTCTTGGTGCACATTTGCATTACTGATCAGAAAAGGCCCTTGTTCTAAACATGCTTTGTATATATATAATGTTTATATATATTGTTTTCCCCCAAATGCTTTAACAAACAGTGTATTGTGTGTGTTTGTGTGTGTGTGAAGGCTCCCAGAGGGTACATCATAGTCCACATTGTAACACTGTTTTATCTCATTGTATGTGACTCAAAGACTGCTGTTTCCATTTGTGTTTATGTACGCCTTCCTCATTAGATGCACAACACACTTGCACTGATACACACAACTACACACACAAGTGCTTTATACATACATACGTGCAGTGACAATAATGAATGCAACACTTGTTACAATTGGTTGGACAAGATACGCTTTCAAAGCAGACTGGATAGGCCAAAAATCCAAATTTAAGTTAAGTAAAGATGTAAATATTCAAATTGAAACCCCAAGCCCACGCAATCTAACAATCTTTCCACTACACTCACTGGCCACTTTATTAGGTAGACCAGGGGTGTCCAAAATATTTTCACTGAGGGCCACGTTGTCAAAAATGAATATCAAGGAGGGCCACTCTCTGAGGTGACCGATTTTGCTCTTCAGTTGTATCTGTTTTCTGGACACATATCTTCTGGCAGTTTTTTTTTTTTTTTTTTACTTACTGTCCCTTTGTATAATAACGACAGAGAAAAGTGGAAGTATATCTTATTACACATTGAATGCTGTCTTTTAGTTGGATTATGTAAAGTCACAGGCAG
>JAVQKC010147471.1:0-25187 GCA_036025475.1 Philypnodon macrostomus | reverse complement strand
CTAGTCCTTTCGATACGGGCCAAAACGTATATGAAAATATCTCTGCAGCCACCGGATGGTTTTACATCATGTTTTTTGGTCCAATAGAGACCCGTAATGCATAAAAAATGGTACCAAGTGGTAAGAAAAGTGGGTTTAGCATAATATGTCTCCTTTAAAATTGTTAAGGAACATTTTCTATAGTTGTTACATGTGTGTATATATAGGGTGCATTCAAACATTGGAAGGAGGCTTAAAGGAGACTAGAGGTCATTTTTGTCCACTAGTTGGCGATAATGCTAAACAAGTCTGACGGTTGCCATCTGATAGAAAACTGTCTTATTAATAAAACAAAATGAGCAAATGAGAAAGTAAAAGGCCTATTAATATTTGGTGCAAGCACATGTCGAGTTTACTTAAAATTCAGTGCAGCTGCCACCACTGTTTTGGATTCATCACCAATTTAGCAACATGACTGATTAGTCCAAGCTCACGTCATCCCAACCTGACATCATTGTCTTCTGTGTCTGATTAGATTAGGGGGTAAGCGATAGGGTAAAAATATATTATCACGATTTTATTATTATTTATTATTTACGATTTTATTAAGATAAAGGTCACAATTTAGATTCTATCACAAATTTGTATTTTTTCTTACACAGAAGACTACTGCTTCAAACTTTTAACTACAAGTTCTATATACATTACATGCAATCCAGTGTGGTTCTTCTTTTATCTTTTTTTATTAATATGAACACTGGCATTGTTACAGTAAAAATGACAGTGAAGAGCACAAAAATATGAACTGTATCACGATTCATTGATCTTCCCAGATTAGCAGATCGTCATAACTTAATATCACGATTCGATCTTTTATCGCCATATTGCCCACTAGTTGAGACTGCAGTTGTGAGCGGCCCAGGACTACATTGTAAAAATAAACAAGTAAACTAACATAAACTTTGCATTTAATTAATTATTGCTATACTCATGTCACAATTTCGTACATTTGCGGCTGCTTGTTTATTTTACATTACTTGAGGTGAAGCTATGTCTACACATTTCTTGTCAACTCCCCAATAAAGACATCACAACCTCCTCCTCCCTGTGCTGGGTATCTCTGTGGGCACACTTCCGCTGCTGCCTGTAAAGTCTGTTTATGATGCTGTTCACTAGGGTGTGTTAGCTCTTTGATTATGTGTCATGATTAAAATAAGCATGTCTTCTTGTTTCCATAGCCACTGGCCTGAGAGGAGCGTAATAGTGAAGAGTGCATTCTGCTTTTATTCTCTGGTCTTTTATTAAAGTTTTATTAATTGGAATGTAGCAGCTGTGTATCAAACGTCATGCTTTATCCATGAAGAAGAAAAAGACTAACAGATACCTACATTAGTTTTGGTGGTATTCCTCTCTCAGTGTTTGCTTTTTGATGTTCTGTACACAGTTATTTTTTGGGTTTTCCACTTCTTGTTGACAGCTGAAGTCTAAATTATGTTGGAGAGTTTCCAGAGGAAGCTGTGCTGAGCTGAATACATAGTGGAAATCGTATTAACAAGGAAGAGAAACCTAATAAGTAATGCAGTGCTGGAATTACACATACTGTGTGGATTAATTAAGAAAAAAATATTTTAAGTGCTTGTTTGACTTAAACAGGCGTTATGTTAATCATGTTCTTAACATCTGGAGACCTTAGCTTCATTAAACAGTAGTGTAGATGCTGACTGAACTTGTTGGCTCTAGATGAGTTTTTGCCCTTCAGCTCCACTGATTTGATCTAGGTCTAATGTTAATGTTCCTCTTTCAGACTGGGCTCTTGTCTTTACTGTGAAGCTGCTTGTTGACCTCCTGTTGTGTGTCTTCCTCGGCCTCTGTCCTTCAAACCCCCCCCCCATCATATCTCCATAAGCCTCTCTGGGGGGCGAGGCCTGAGCTGGCCCTGGGCCCAGGCCCATTAGCCCCAACCTGGCAGCCATGTGCTCATCACCAGAGATCATTACACTGAGCCAATGACACCACTCTAATGCATCATTAATGATTGATTAACGAGCTGAGCTCAGCCCAAACGGGTGCACTTGTACGGAAGAGCAACCTGTAATAGCTGTGCAAGGCTTGCATCTGCTGTTTTTCACCAAGCTGTTTTGCATGTGTGTGTACTCACTCTGTGCCTTGTGTGTCAGGTTAAGAGCGGCTGTTGGACACAGGAGGTGACTGCTGGACATAGAGATGGCAGGACGGGGGCGCGTGGCCCCTCTCCTTCTCCTTTTGACTCTTGGTTTGGTGGGACTCCTTCCTGCCGCTGAGGGCTCTGGATACCTGCCTGGATATCGAATAAGGTCCCGCTTACAGAGGGACCGCCATTTCCGAAATATCCGACCCAACATCATCCTCATCCTCACAGATGACCAGGACATAGAACTGGGTAAGACCTTTGGCTTAGTTATTAAACACACTTTACACATTTCTGTCTTGTAGAAAATTAAAGAAATGCAAAGTGTATGAAAAGAATAGTTAAGTAAGTCTGAATTTTTAATGAAATATTTTGACCAATAAATGTATTGTTGAGCTCTTTATAGTGTAGAGTAGTTCATCAAATATGTCCATTGCTGGTTGTCAGCAAATTATAAATCAATATCTCATCTGGGTATGGATATTCCAACCAATTCTATTCATTCACATTAGCGAGGGAAAGTTGTCCTAATGCTGCCTCCTGGCACCAAAACAACTGGCCCACTCAAAGTCATGTGCAGACTTGCCAGCTCCTCCAATGCTGGCATGAAATGAGGGCAGTCTATGGCTCCTATTGTGAAAGTGCCAAACCCTGGCCATCTCCCGACCCGCTTAAGTCCTTTAGCGGTGTGTTGGACTGAAGTGGCTGCATAATGGCCTCTGGGACAACCTTTGTCTGACTGTGATCGCCAGCGAGAAGACTTTCATTCAAAAGCAAGATTTTATGGTCAAGCATCTGTTTCCCCAAACAATCACCATCAGTGTGAAAGGCTTTCATTACACAGGAATCCAAATGGGTTACACTTTACCAAAAAGATTTATTCCCTGAGTTACTTTTACTTCTGCTCAGCGGCTAGTGCTCTTACAACATTAGTGTTGCTACAACATTAGTGTTCCTATAACATTGAGCTGTATATTCATACATTTTCACCCTTACAAATCTCTCACTCATATTTCTAAGTGCTCTATGCCCCTAGTTATTTATTTGCTTAATTTTATTTCTATTTACCTTTTACCCACCTGAACATATACTGCATTTTCCCTGGTCTTTTCAAGGCTCAATGCAGTCCATGAACAAAACACGGCAAGTTATGGAGAAGGGTGGCACTCACTTTACAAACGCCTTCTCCACCACTCCCATGTGCTGCCCCTCGCGCTCCACCATCCTCACAGGGAAGTATGTGCACAACCATCACACTTACACCAACAATGAGAACTGCTCCTCCCCGTCCTGGCAGGCACACCACGAGCCACACACGTTTGCTGTGCACCTAAACAACTCTGGCTACAGGACAGGTGAGGCAACACACTAATTGCTCACTACTAGGTTCAGTGTACAATATTGACAATATGTTTCCCTTTTTCATAGCCTTTTTTGGGAAATATCTCAATGAATATAATGGCTCCTATGTGCCCCCTGGATGGAGAGAATGGGTAGCACTCGTGAAGAACTCTCGCTTTTACAATTACACCCTTTGTCGCAACGGAGTGCGAGAGAAGCACAGCGGTGACTATGCTAAGGTATTTGCAATGCAAAAAATAAATGTGGTTTTAAAGATGCAATTTCACAAATGCATTGTATACCTAATGTAAATCTGAATAATAACACACCCAAGTAAAGAATAGGTTGAGAATTCTCTTTAATGGGTAATATGGGCTAAAGTCTATTTCAGCTTTATTCCATGTAGAAGATTTAGAGTGCTAAATTGCCCTTGAAAGACAATCTGAGTGGTTTTTCTCTCAGTGTAACTAACAGGCTATTGTCCAGAGTGTGCTCCAACCACCTGTGCAAACCCTTACATACAGGTGTAGGAAGATTAATACTGTATATGTTATATATCAACTGAGCTTAAATGCATGCTTTTCAATATTTAGACCTTTTATTTCTATTGTCTGTTTATTTCTACTGTAGTGTTTGTTTCAACTGTTTAAGGGTCAAGGTGAAAATAGCCCATAGTGGTGTGCTGGTCATTATTTTTGACAGTGTTGTTAGTATAACAAAATAAAGTGATGGTTTGGCACCTGCTCCTCGATGCCTTCTTCCTGATGGACATTGGACATGTTGTATACACAGGATTACCTGACAGACGTCATCACCAACGACAGCATCAACTACTTCCGAATGTCCAAGAGGATGTACCCTCACCGACCTGTCATGATGGTCCTGAGTCACGTGGCTCCACACGGGCCTGAGGACTCAGCCCCACAGTACAGCACTGCCTTTCCCAACGCATCGCAGCACATGTGAGAAAATTCAGTGTTTACTTTTGCTGCACTCAAATCAAATCTAATATCTTTCTGATGGGACCATGTGATAATAAGAATGCAGTTGGCTATTAAATTATGAAACACAAATAAGATTATAATTAAGTGGAACAACAGGCAAGGATGTAAATATGACATTTATAGCTATTGTCTTGCACATTCACAGTGTCTCAGCTGACCCAGAATGACACAAATTTCCTAATCTGTGGTAGATCTTATCTTGTGTGCATGCAATGAGCTCCTGGCAGCTTAACCCTTCCTCTCACAGCCAGCGTTCCTCCCCAGTTTGTTTGGCTCATGTGTTGTTCACATTAGTGTTTCTGGGATAATGAGACCTGCTAATTTGTACCATTTTGTCAGTGTTGATCAAAGAGGCCCATGATTGATGTATGTTTAATGCATAGGGCATGATTTATGGCTGTGTGCGCTCACACACTGTGCCAGCCTTTGTCTCGACCCTCCATGCTCCTGATTGGCTGTCAGTGCTGCTGCCTAATAGCAGACCTGCTATTGGCCTCTAGAGACAGATCCCAGGCCAGTAATGAGACAGCAATTCTCCCTTTTCCCCCAGCTTCCTAGTCCCTCCTACTGCTCTATATTATCCCTCCAGCATCATTAACCTGTGCCACACAGGCTTTATACTCTGAATATTCTAAAAAATCCTTCTACGGTGTCTTTGTACAAACTTTTAATTGCTCTTTCCCCATAAATTTGCTCTCCCTTGGGTAGTGTTTTGTGGGAGCTGGCTATTTCTCTGCCCTTATCAACTATGTGAAGAAAGAGGGGCTGTAAAAGTTGGGCCTGGACTGGTGATAAACTTCCCTCTCTCCTTGGCACCTTGAAGACATATCTCCACACTACATTAGAGTTGCCCCAGTGGATTGGGTTTAAGACATTAGCATTTCTTAAAAGTCTAATCGATCCACTTTAAACGGTAAATACATTCTCTTTCAGGATCTCATTAGATATTGTGTCGAGTTTATTCTTAAATAATTAAACTTCCATATGGCTGGAAGTTAAATATTGATCAAACTGTTCTCACTGTGGACAAACCCATCGATTGCAAGGCTTTGCATTTTACATGGTTTCTGTAACTCCCAGATTAGTATTACAGAAGAGTTTGAAAAGAAGGGGACAAAGATAAGCAAAGCCAAACACGAGCATAGAACTCTGGTATGGATTTTGCAGATATATGGTTAAGAATGTTACTTTTAAAACGTGAATAAAATGGGGGGTATTTGGTTGGATAATAAGTGTTGTCTTTCAATATTTTAGTACACCCAGCTACAACTACGCTCCGAACCCAGACAAACACTGGATCCTGCGGTACACTGGGCCAATGAAGCCAGTCCACATGCAGTTCACCAACATGCTGCAGCGCCGAAGGATGCAAACGCTGCTGTCTGTGGATGACAGTGTAGAGAAGGTAGGCCGACCGGCAAATAGAGCATTCTCAAGTCCTGAGAGATCTGTGCCTGTTCTGACTGGGACTGTCTAATGCATTCACTGACACACTTGGTAAATTGTTCAATCCTTTTTCATCACATTGCCACAGGAGAGAAGAGACGCTTGTGCAAACATAAAATAACCTTTTTACTTTTACTATGCTAATGTGGTTTATTCCCCCATAGGTATACAACATGCTGGTGGAGACGGATGAACTGGACAATACTTACATTATTTACACCTCAGATCATGGCTACCATATCGGTCAGTTCGGACTGGTCAAAGGCAAATCAATGCCTTACGAGTTCGATATACGAGTACCTTTTTATGTTCGAGGTCCAAACGTTGAGCAAGGTGCCATGTAAGACAATGTACCAACTATCTCAAAATAAGATTGCCTTTTCTGTATATATTATATTATATAATATCTCTTGTTGTCTAACTACAGCAACCCTTATATAGTGCTGAACGTAGATTTGGCACCAACTCTGCTGGACATGGCCGGTGTTGATATTCCCGCCGAAATGGATGGAAAGTCTATCCTTAAGCTGATGGACACAGAAAAGCCAGTCAATAGGTGAAGCACGCATCAGATACTATGGCTTAAAACATCAGTGGTTGACAATGTATCATGCATGCAATTTATAAAGTTGAGGATTTTTGTGTTTAGCAGATAGTCCTTTCGCATTTTGCAGTACGTGTACATTGATATGGTGTTTTTCTCTCCACATTTGTCCAGGTTCCAGGTAAACAGGAAGGCTAAAACTTGGAGAGATTCTTTCCTTGTGGAGCGAGGGTATTTTTATTGATTGACCTTCAGAAAGACACATTCTCATTCAAGGCACTGTTTTATTGTCAGCGCCTTGTCCTGACAGCAAACTGAATGAATTTTCTTGTAATCCCAGGAAGCCTGCACACAAACGAGACGATGGGAAGGAAATGGCCCAGGAGGAGAATTACTTGCCCAAATACCAGCGAGTGAAGGACCTGTGCCAAAAGACAGAGTACCAGACGCCTTGCCAGCAGCCAGGACAGGTACCTGTTAATAAGATGCATTGTACTGTATGTGAGGATACATCACAAAACACAGGTAATATTGCAATGTTGGCAGCAAAACATTCTTAAATCTTTATGTAAACTAAAAGAAAAATACTCAGTTATTAGTACAACTTACCAGAAGTCATCTGAGAAAAAATTTGACTTTGAGACCCTGTATTATAGGCATTTTGTTTTAGAGCCAGGGTCACTTTTTTAACCAATCACATGCTTCCACAGGACAGGAGCACTCTGATTAGTTGATACATCCTTTATTTATCAAGAACTAGAATCTATCCCGATTAATGTGAAGGGAGCTGATGTTTTATTTCAAAATTCACAACTTATTCACAGCTATTTGCATTTTTTATTTCAAAGAATTAAAAGCCAACTTCAGACCGCTGCTTGTTATTCTGATACTTCCTGGTTTGTGTGAGATTGTGGGAGTGGCTCAGGAAGGAACTTTTCTCTTTTTTTCACACAAAATCAGGTACTGCATATTTAAAGGAGCGCAAAGTGAAATGTAATCTAAAAAAAACACACCAATGTTTTATTTAGAGGAATTTTTGACAAACAAATATAGCTTATAAACTGCCTCTGTGCCACAGAGTGCAGCCCGCAAAAAGGATAGTTACTTCAGATTCCTATTCCTCAGATGGGGGTAAAACTAGTCAATTAGATCAACTGCTCCTACTACTACTGTTACAATTACAATATTACTACTTTTACAACAAAATGTGCTATTAATAGTGCTTACTCATAACTTTCCACCAAGGTGGAAGGACATTCACAGAATAAAATGTAATGTACTCAAAATGAAAGTTGATTTATAATGATGGGACTGTGCACCAATAAAAACAGTACTGCTTTCTATTGTGTTACACTTAAATACTACAATGTACCATATTACACAATGCACCTTTACGTAAAGTGTGAAGAAAACAGCAAGAGGTAACCATGTTTAATTAGATACTGGGAAAAAAGATAGTGTTGTGAAAATCTCTGACTTGCTCAAGCAGAGACTTAGTGGCTATTAATATTTCAAGGGTACAACATGGAGTGCGGTTCATGCCGAGGCACAATTTAGAATCCGGCTGATAGTTTATTTAGAGTAATATGCTGTCAGGACAAGAGAGGCTTCCATTTGAAGCTTTATTTTTTAGCTCTTTCCAATTGAGGGATCTGTGTGAACTAAATAGTGATTTATGAAGAAAATGAAATCTGATCTCACATAAATATTCTATGACCTATGATTATTTGTGCATGCGATATTTTTGTTTATATAACATACATTTTAGGGTTTTAATCAGGAAAAATATTTGTTAGTGATGTTGAAACTTAATTTTTGTTTATATTTTTGTGATTTACATTTTAGAAGTGGCAGTGTGTGGAGGACTCGACTGGCAAGCTGAGGCTGTATAAGTGCAAACCGGGCATGGCTAGTCTCTATGCCCCACGTATGCAGGCTCTGATGGCCAGCGGTGCCTCCAAACTGTCTCCTACGTCCAACTTTGCCAACTGTAACTGCGCCGACGTGCCCTTCAAAACATCCATCTTGAAGAGGAAGAGACTGCTCACCAAAAAGAGTAACTCCATCTTGTCACTCACATGCTCCAGTAGTTAATAATAGATGTCATTTCGCTCAGAACGACACTTGTACTTCACTTTAAAATGTCCTTGCTGTAGCCCACAAAGCATTACCAAAACAGGCCATTAATCTCTGCGCATTGAAACAGCTGCTTAAGTGTGAATGTGATAGAAGGGATGTGTCTCTGCTGCCATCAAGTGGTCAAAAAGAACAAAGACCGCATATTTATGTTGTATTAAAACCGCAGAAATAGGTGCTGTGTGTGTAATTGTAGTAAATCATTTTGTGGTTCTGGTTTCTAAAAGATTGCTGAAAACAATTTAGCCTCAATTAATTTGGAGACAGAAATTTGAATAGTCCCTTATTTTGTGTTTGTTTCTTCTTATTTTCTATGCAGAGATGAAATCCAGCAAATCAGTGACAAGGAAGCGCTGGGCGCGTTCAGTGTCCTTTGAGTTAGATGGAGACTTGTATGCTGTGGATTTAGAGGAGGGCTTTCGGCCACTGGGCACAAAGAACAGCAGCTGGGTCAAAGACAAGAGCAGACTTCAGAATGATGAGGACAATGATGAATTCAGTGGAATGGAAGTCACAGCTAAACCTACACCCAGCAATGAACTCACTCCACCTTCAGCTCTCAAGGTCACTTACAGGTGTGTGCATGCCCTGAGCTGATGTACTGTGCTGATATAAAGGAGTACATTCACTGGTATTGTTTATATGTAAATATAACACACTGTGATCCCTGCAGGTGCTCGATCCTCATGAATGACACAGTGAAGTGTGATGGAGGGCTCTACAAATCTCTCCAGGCTTGGAAGGACCACAAACTGCACATTGAGCATGAGGTACTGCTGATTCACACACAAGCATCAAATTGCTGTTTTCTCAGTTTTCTCATGGGCGCTCAGCAACTTTTGACAGAATTTATGCAACATTCATGATGTTTTTGTATAAACAATGGAAGAAATGGCTAAAATAAGCATAGTATTTGCATAATACAGTATACTATACCTTCTACTTATCCTGTCTTTTTGTTTATAACTGTATTTAGATTGAGACATTGCAGACCAAAATCAAAAATCTACGTGAGGTTAAGGGTCATCTGAAAAAGGTGCGACCAGAGGAATGCCAGTGTAACACTCCAAAGTAAGCTGCTTAAGAATATTCTATGTTTTATGGTATATTTTATTGCATTAACATATCTGTCACTGTTTTTCCTACCTTTATAGTTATCTTCTAACAAGTGAAGAGAATTTCAGACTCTCTACTGAACGTATTAACTCATTAAGGTAAATATTTTTCGATTTTGCCCAGACCATATCTTCTTGTTACTTCCTGTCATTTTCATCTTAATAATAAAGGTGTTTTATAGAGTGCCATCGTCAAAGCAGAAGAGTCTGTGGCTGGCCAAGGAGCAAAAGCGTCGAAAGAAACTTCGTAAATTTCTCAAGAGGCTTCAGAACAATGACACGTGCAGCATGCCTGGGCTCACCTGCTTTACTCATGATAACCATCACTGGCAGACCGCCCCCTTTTGGACAAGTGAGGAAACACACAAATCTGTAAAAGCTATCTAAAATGCTGTGGTGAAACGCAGCATTAAAACAATACACTGGGACATTGTTTTTTTATCTCCTGTTTCCAAACTTCCTTTCCTCCCACAGTGGGGCCATTCTGTGCATGCACCAGTGCCAATAACAACACCTACTGGTGCCTTAGGACCATCAATGATACGCACAACTTCCTCTTCTGTGAATTTGCCACTGGTTTCCTGGAGTATTTTGACCTGAATACTGACCCATACCAGGTATTTACAGTCCTGCAATTTTCTTTTAGTTTGCGGGTTCCAAAGTTAGTAATAATAGTAGCATTTTCTTAAAGGAACACAACAGAATAATACTAAATTAAAAAAAACTAAACAAAGCATAATTTACACACAAACCGACCATACATATGCTCTTTGTGTCTCAGATTGCAGCCGGCTGTTAAAAACCTGACTCTTAATTCTACAGCAGTGGGATAAACAGCCAGATAATCTACACTACATACATTTTCAGTCCATAAACTACAATGTTCAGACATACACTGGTGGCCGTCATAGCATCGTCAATTAGTGGACAAAAGTGTGATTCCCTGAAGTGTTCCAACTATATAGTCAAGTTATAGCTTTATTTAAGTAATATTAACAGTATTTTTGTACTTGAGTACAAATGTTAACTACATCTGGCACCACTGCATTTGTGAGCCTGCAAAAATATCTTAAAATAAAAAGATTGATGTATTTCCATCTTTCAGCACCAAGGAGCACATATTTCTTTTCATTATTCACACATTTTGGCAAACCCCGACTTCACATTTTGTCCCTATTTTTGTAGCTGATAAACGCTGTCAGCAGTCTAGACCGGAACACTCTGAATTCATTGCATCAACAGCTCATGGATTTAAGAGGCTGCAAAGGACATAAGCAATGCAACCCTGAAAAGGGTGAGTTAAAGGCCTCAAAGGAAAGCGTGATTGATTACACAGTTGTTAATGTTATTCATGTCATTATATTGCCTCTTTCTTTTAGGTGGAAAGGAGCGAAACTACTTCAGTGAATACAGGTATGCTTCCCCCATTGACTGAGTTGATTACTTTTACAACCACCAGATTGAATTCATGTTACAATATGAATTCAGGGAGTTACAGCCTCCCTTGTGTGTCTTTAGTCATTGCAAGTCACCCTGTAGCAGCAAAGGAAACTACAATTCATTTACATTGTGTTATACATTTGTGACTAAAGCCTCTTTAGCATGCAGAAGCAGAAGTCACTGAAGGCTAAAATGCAAGTCTGCTTCTCCCTTATTGTAACAAAGCCTAATTGCTTGTCTCTGCTGTGCGTGTGCGTGTTTTGTGTGTATGTTTTATGTATGTGTGCATCTCCATGCACATGACTCCCCTCTGCGTGTGTGTCCGCTGTGCATGCCTCAGGCCAGTCCATCGCCGAAAGAGGCCAAAAGTGAAGAAGCCCTCGTCCAAATCACTGTGAGTCGCTCATCTGTCCCTTGAAATCCAGCCAAGCTTTACTCCTCTTTTACATGTATTTGTTTATCTCATGTGTCACCATTTACTGTACAACCCCAACAGTCTCTCTATGTGATATGTAAGAGAAAAACAGAATGTGATCATCTGAAAATCTCATAAAAACAACATTTCAAGGTGTTGAAACAGAGACAGAAATAATATCATAATTAACAGAAAGCTGGAAGCTAGTCTGTGTTATTAGTATTTATTTAATGTTTCTCATCATCTGGACATCAAGCTGCACTGCATTAAAACAGGCATGATAGTTCACTGCAAGAAATCATTGCAAGGATCAGGAACGCTTCCAGGTTTGCTCTTTTTACAAACTCAGTGAATATTTCAGAATCCAGAATCATAGTAGTGCTATTGTCTTCTACCTTTGTGCTAATATAGGTATACTGCATTGCAAATACTGATTTTCCATCATTACATTTAATGCAGCAGTTACTCTGTGTACTCAGTCTTGTTAGGCACATGACACTTCTGAGTTTCCAGTAGATGGCGTAAGTGGCAAATTTAACTGTAATTGTATTTCTTTATGTTGGACAGAGGGCAGATTTGGGAAGGATGGGTTGGTTAACTACAATGTGCAGATTCAAACACCCAACATGATGCCTACTTCTGCTACAAAAGAAGAAAGCCGGAGGATCCAAGGACCTTGACCACAACAGATGACGGACCATACCTTGAGATATCGCTTCTCGTTTAGCTGGGTTTTTTCAACTACCTTTTGAAACCCCGGGCAAAGGCGATCCTAAAACTGAAATGAAGTAGTTGACTTGCCACTTGTCAATACTGATTTTGGGACATGTGTAAAACTTCATTTGATTTGACACGTTGAGCTGTCAGAACCATCATTGCCCCAAGTGTGTTTGAGTTGGAACAGTCTGGTGTGCACAATGCATTCGGTTTCACTGTACCGCTTTGTAGATCTGCTTTACATAGCTTTCTTTATTATCTGGATGGAATGACATGTCAACCCTGCTGCTACAAAACATCACTAAAGCCACAGCTTGATCTAGTTAAGTGTCAGCATAAGGACCAAGTGTGACCGATGTTTTGCCATTGTCTTTTGTAATATAGCTCTATCTTAAAGCCGATGAATGTCCTCCTGTTTAAAACTGTCATTTTTGAAGCTGTGGAAAGGTTAGGTGGTTTGCCTAGCTTTATCAAACTGTTAGCTCACCTATGAACAAGCCTACACTAATCACTATATCACAACGGTACAATCTAGGCCTCCAAATCATGTGATCACTTGCAGAAAACCAATAGTGAACGCTACTAACTTTTATTTTCTATTATCATTACCACACTGTAGACATTTATAGATAGATTGTTCAGCTTGCTATACATGGTGCTACCAAATAACAACACAGAGATAAAATCTTGATGTACAGTTCAGGATGTATTTGAATGTATGTTGTGCAATTAATATTAATGTTTACAATACTTTTATAATAGCCTTCTGAAGAGGCTGACCTCATTGTGTTTTGAGTTGACAAAATTATATGGAGAAATGTAGCTTGAGATATTCCATTGCTTGCGACTTGTATGTTGGTTCTTTCATTTGAAAAGCACTTAAGGGTTCACTGTGAAGAGCTGCGCCGTGTACATATAACTGACTTTAGATTACTCTTCCCACGATGGGAGAGCACAGACATGTATTGATGTGAATTTTAGCTTTGCTCTTTTGTTAGTTTTTGATTTTCTAGCAGATATTTCCATAGATAAATGTGAATAAATTGTTGTTTGACCACACTCTCTGAACGTTCTGGCTGTTATTGTCCAGCAGGTGTCGCTGTCAACTTGTCTTTAGCCACTGAAGAGACTGAGACTGAAGAGTAGAAGTGCGTGAAAGTAAACTAAAGTAGTAGTAAATAAAGTAGACTCTCAGCTCAGTGGAAACTTTATGTTAATGAGTAAAATCTAATAAACAACTAGACTAGATTTAATGAGAGAAATTCCAAGCTTCAAACTAATGAAACCGTTTGAGATGAGATCAAAACAAAAATCCGTTGGTTTAATTCGGGAACATTTTCAGTAGAGTGACTGACATCCCCACCAAACAACCTCCACCTGAATCTATAAATCACCTGCATGACAAAGCTGAAAATTACTACTCTTCAGGCTGACTCAGAGTCTGTTTAAGTTTCTGGTGCGACTTGCTTTTGCTCTGCCTCATGCTGTAAACCGCCGCCCGGGACCATAGACCGGTGTTATGCCACGAACTGTCCCCCTGCCAGAAATTATCCCTCCTTTGCAAATGGAGATACATTTTTTTCATAAGCCGGGCTAAATATTAATTTTGAGACATTTGTTACATGGATTTCTTGAGACATGTTTTAAGTTCTGGATGCTGTCTGTCTGGTTTAGACCTGATTCAATCCTCGTTTAGTCTTGATTTAATCCTGTTTTAAATCCTGGTTTCATCCCCAAGTCCGTCCCGGTTTGGACCTGGTTAAATCTAGATATAGTCCTGATTTAGTGCTAGTTCTGTCTAGATTTAGTCCTGGTTTAGTTCTGATTGATCACCTGGTTCCGTCCTGGGTTAGTCCTGGGTTAAAGTTTACCCCTGGTTTAGTCCTAGTTCAGTCTAGATTTAGTCCTGATTGAGACCAGATTTAATCCTGGTTTAGAAGCCTGAAAATCCATAGGAAGGACTGTCCAATTTTTTTCTACAGGAATACACTTTGTGGCATAACACCGGTCTGTGCGGTTGTAGTAGGAGGGGTGCTGTCTGTGACCCTTGTCCCAGCCTATGACTCACAGAGGCGGAGACTCCAGACTGGATTCACCGCCGTTGAACCGTCCCTCACTACACTGTTGCTCTGCGATCTCAAACAAGCGTTTTGCTGGAGACTACAGAAATCAAACTTTATTCTCATTCACGTCTTGATTACAATGTGAAGAAAATGGCCGACACAAGGTATGTAACTTTTGTTTTAATGTATTTTAGACGACATACAAACTAATGGAGTAGAAGAGAAAGTGTGGGAAAGAAACATGTTTTGCTACAGCGAGTGAGCGTAGTAATGCGCTCTTACCATGCACATTTTTAGGTTTTAAATAATGAAAGCCCTCGCCTTGCTAAGCACTAGATACATTTGGTTCACGGGAAAGTTTTCAAAATCGGTTGAACAGCAGCTAACAAGCTATCATTACTTTTCACTTCACTGGCACGTGTAACCACTTTACTCCCAAACTAGCTATATCAACCGGCTATCGATTTTTGAGATGAACATTGTGAGACTTTTTTCAAATTGGTCAGAACTAAATGTACTACCATTTTTGATTTTTTTGACTCGGCTAGTTGGCCAACAGATTGTCAGTTCAACCCTTCTCTTTACTGTGGAGTGGAAAATCTAGAAAGCTACAGGAAGAGATGTACCACAACACATTGTATCTTTGAACTGGTGAAGGTTTACTGGATTTTAGCTATAGTGGGTTGATCTCCAATTCTCCACATATGTGCATTAAAACTTTATTTAGCTTTTATCACGTCTCTCAGCCAGATGGTTTGCTTTAGATCGCCCTCTTCTATACTAGACTGGACAGGCTGGGTTTTTATTGGTATAGCTCACATTTGGCTCCTTATTATTGCTTTGATTTTGTACAAGCTGAAACTCCTGTGTAGTCTATATTAGGAGTGAGAAGTCTATATTAGGAGTGAGAAAAGTCATAGTGGCCAACTGTTGCGTTTCTTTTTGAAGAGCCATGTTGGCATTTTAAAACTCCTCTTTTGAAAGCTTTCATGTTGGACTTTTTCTAACATAAAAGTGACATTAATTTAATTTCATCACCACGTATTTCGTAATGTTTTCCCCCGCTGCTCAGATTATTATTGTGGTGGTGTGTTTGAATACTCTGTAAGTACAACTCTGTCATCTGGTGCTTTTCTGTGGCTTCAGGTAAACCTTCTGCAGCCACATTAACCACCTGCACAGCTGATGATGACATCCTATTTTCGTAAGAATCAAAGGCTGGGTTTTACTTTTGGTTGAAACCTGAATGATATACTCCAAATCGTTCAGCAGCACTGATAGATTGCTTTCTGAACAGGATGATATTAACACAGATATCCATTTTTTATATAATTGTTTGTCTTCTCCTCTGCCGATTGGTCACAATATATCACATGACACATTACGAGAGGTAAAACATGATAATCCTTAAGGGACATAATGGGTCACATGACACCATTTCTTTTTGCCAGCCAGTTCTTTGCATACTTCCCTTGCAAACTAAAGGTTCACTACATTTTAAAATATTCATTGTCTCCCCAGCGATAGCTCAAATAATCCATTGCACCCCTACTCTGTAGGGCAACAGACCCTCCCCAACTACTAATCCCGAAGGGCCTGGCATCTGCACCTTCACTTCCTCGACACTAAGCACATTTCACCCTTTGGTTTGGTCTATCGTTTAGATTAGACAAATGTGCAATATTTTCAGTGCGTCTGAGTAGGTGTGAGGCCAATACAAGGGCCCTTAAATGACAGTCTGGACAGCTCTTTCCTGTGGCTCCTTGCCCTGTCACTGACCCCCTAGACCCACACTGATGCACTGCTCCTGGATTAGGCTCAGGTCTCGTTTGTCATGTCAGCAGGGAGGTCCTCGGGGGATGGTGTGAGCCTACTCTGATATCCCAAAACGTCCTGTAAGCAGTTAGTGAAGATTTTTAAATTAGCATGGTATCAATGTCTTCTTTTTTCACCCAAGAGAGGCAAGAAATAACACACTTCTCTTGTTAAAAATAGAGGTTGGTGCTTAGATCCTGGGAGAATCATTTGAAAGATAGTCATTCTTAGACTCAAAGTGTAGACATTGGTGATTGATAAGAAGAGGAAGCTAGGGACCATGAGTGACTGAGGTGGTGATGTAGAAAAGTGAGATTGTTCTGAGGAGTTGGTGATGGAGGAGGGTGAGATGTTTCTGGTATTCTTGTATGGACAAGAATTAGATGGTTCTGCTGCAAAGAAGGTGGTGATTGAGAAGAGTGGGATGTTTCTGCTGAGGTGGTGATGGGAGTAGAGTGGGATACCGCATAGACCCCTTTTTCAAAATGCAAAGCCATACATTGTAAGCTGTCAGTTACCAAGACCTTGTCAAAATATAAAGATATCAATCATATCAAGCCCATATCCTACATGTTTGGTATCCCATTCATAGACTAGAACATTTCAAGATGAGCGTTTATCTCGTTTTAACGAATTGGTTAATTTCTGTTGTTTGGACAAGTGACCCCATTGTTGGCCCTCCTGACAGCTGGTGCCGCGGACAGAGAGGCCGGCCTGTGTACACTAAAACCCTGATCCTTCACTCACCCAGTCCCTGCCACACATGTTCCCGTCTTCTCTGACCTGAAAAGTCCCCCATGTGCTGCTGTACAAGTAAGGGAAAAAAGGGGTGGCTTTGGGGGGTAAGAACGGGGACTCGTGTTTGGCCAATTCTGCGTCTATAAAAGGCAATTTATTACTTGGGCCGACCAGTGACAGATCATGACTGCTCACCAGACCCGAGCAGGGATAGGAGGCCGGAAGTTCTCAGCATTCTGTGGGAGAGTACGAGACAATACCCCTTTTTTAAGAATCACAGAGTGCTACTTTATTTGGATGGATAATTTGTAGGGAGGATTACCGCAAGAAGCTTTGAAGTGGTGTTCAAGACTGGCAAAGTGTTCTTCTGGAAGCAGTGGTGAGGTAGGCACTATATAAAAAAGATCACGGTTTCTTTTGGGGCTGAACTTTTTTGGCAACTACTGGGAGCAAATTGGCTTTGGCCATGTAAAATTGCCATTTGGAAAGCAGCATGGGAAATACTGGCCGTGCCGAAGGTGGCTGTGTTGCAACCTTGTGAGATCCGGGCTAATCCAGTGCCAATATAGAGGGGAAACTGTCTCTAGTTGTGGATTAGGGCAGCTGTTGAAGCAAGTCACCCCAGACCTCGTGTACATGTCCACAGAGCCCGCCCCTCAGGCACTCTGATTGGTCAGGAGAGTTCTCATTGAATGAAGTCTGCTGATGATCTGACAATAGTCTGTATTGTTGTATGGAATTGCACAGAACAAAGAGAAGGTTGCGTTTCACAGGCATTGTAATGCATATAGAATTCCTTGAGCTAGGTAACCGCTCTGCAGAAGACCGGACAAACTTACAAAGAAATGTTAACGGCTCAAACACAAACTCTCTTTTATCCTCGTCAATTAAACTAGTCTTTAACTCTTTTTGTTGCACTTTGGTTGTCAATACGACGGTGAAGGTTGTCATTTGGTTGTCAATATGCTGACTAGTATGGCTAATAAGATTGCATATAGATTGACAAATATAACTCTTTAGCACAGTTCAAAAGTAGAAGAATGAATACATATTTTTTTTAATTCATTTGAAAAAGATCAAATATATATATATATATATATATATATATATATATTAACAACAGTAAATGAAAAGTTCAAAACAAAATATAAACATATAGAAAGAGCTCATTTTGGCTGGTCACTTTCTTGCGTGGGGACTTTTTTCACCAAATAGCATTACATCGGGGAATACAGTTTCAGTGTGCACCTTTGTACAAAGCCATGTTGGTACAAATAGAATATTCAGATTTCTCTCTAGACCTCTATTCCATTTTTTCATCCCTGCTGACCTGCATCATCACCCCCAGTATCAATAGCATGTTATTGTCTTATCCCATATGTTTTGGAGCTGATACAGTGACAGCTCGAGCACCTTGCAGCTCTTTCTGATGCTTCCATCCACAGGCCGGTCTGTGCCAGGCATGTGTCTGCCCGGCTGTTGGGACTTGGTGTTCTTTACCCTTCGTCTTGTCTTCTGTGCCCTGTCTCTGGGCAAACCCTTGAGTTTTGCACCCTCTCTGCTGACTCTAATCATGAAAGAGGACCCCTGAACTTGTTTGCTTATGTCAGCACACGATGAGTGAGAAATGGCCTTGACAACTGCTGCTTGGAGAGGGTTCAAAGTGATCAAGAGCTGAAAAAACATCAAAATCACCATCATCATTGCAAGTCAGAAATAATGATCTTATTACTCCATAGGTCCATAGCTCCAGATATTACACTTACATTTATGCCAGTGTATTTATCAGTGTCTTGAACTTATAGATGCTCAACTCTAGCTTGTTTTGAATGCAAGTGCCACTGTGAATACACACATGGTTTGCATAAAAAACAAACACATCGTGAGAGGTATATTAACATTACTGTAGTGCCCATGGCCATTGTGGATATTATGGCAACTAGAAGTAAAGAACATAACAGCTAAATTAGACCAACAACATAAGTACAGGCTAGAGCACTAACCCCTAAATTAGGTTTATGAGGGCTGCAGTGGAAATGAATTCCATGAAGTCCATTTCTTGGTGGGCAGTCCGTACACACACACACACACGCACACACACACTTGTTTGTTGTTAAATTTACTGCAGGCACACACAGAGACCAATTGTACGTTGGATGTTAGTGACCTCTGCCCCTGGTGACAAGGCAGGAACGAGAGGTGTTAAACAATAGAGCTGAAGAATGTGGACGGGACAGGTGCAGGGCTTTTTCTGTCATCTCATGTGCGTGGGATTGTTCAGGAACCCATTTGTACACCATGTGCATAGATGACCCACGAAGGCCACCGTCCAACTCAAACAACTTTGCAAAATTCAGGGAAATGTGTGTATGGGTCTTTGCACAGATAATCCAAGCCTTCATGTAGATCAGATTAATGTAAGACTACATTTACAAATTTAAGGTGTGTCATAGCACATGTAGTTTTTGTTTGTTTAGCCTATCAACACCATGTGACCACACTGTCTATTTATAAAAGCCATAACCTGCAATGAACATTGTTTCAAAACAAACACAGCTAGAACTAAAGAAGGTCCCAGCATTTCAGCTTTAGATATTACTCGACTATATATTGAGCTCTTAACAGTTGGTCACTGTTGGAATAGTTATAATTTTGATGTTACACCAGCTGCCCTTTTCACTTCATTAGGCAGGACTTGTGCCAGCTTTACAGTCACGCTCGTCCTTAGTCACAGCCACTGCATCTGCTGCTGCCAAACGCTCGGTCACAGCTCTGTGTACCTCTTGTTTTACAATATTTAGATAAATGGTTGCCTAGCAGCAAGATGAATGGATATTAACACATAATCAAACAGTGTGCCTTGGTCTATTGTTCTTGGGTACAGGCTGCAGCTCGTACAGATTACTATTGATTTATATTTGTTGGAGTATTTTAAGTGTTTTGTACCTGTATGTTTTGATCTCTTGACATGGGCAGTATTTATTTTGGTGCCTGACGTTTTATTGCTGTTCATAGAAAATGGCAGCTCAGTAAACCTAGTGGTCAGGGCGGGCTTGAACTGGCACTTGTTGCCTGTGAACAGAGTGCTAAGGTTTCAGGGATGAATGGCAGGTCCTGTGAGAATGTGCTCCACACGGGACAGTCATAGGCAGCTGCTCAGAATAGGCTGTTGTGGGAGAAGGTTAGAGGGTACCATACAAGCCTCACATTAACTTTGGGGTTGTTGTGTCAGATGATTTTGTTGACTTACAGCTATACAACTATTAGCTCATCATTACGGTTCAGCTTTTTCCACCACAACCTACCTCACCCATTGCGTAACTGACCCACTGTAGCAATTCTACAAAAAAAGAGAAGCTTTTATGCACCATTATACCTCATTGGTGGAAAAGGTCCTGAAATACCCCAAAACCAATGGAGCATACATCTTTATTGTGGCCATTCTTAGATTATCTCACTCCATTGCTATGGTTTACTCACAGAAGTACTCTACACAGATCACAATCTTGTTTTCTGTGACACATTATCTTTGTAACAAAATCAACAGGCTCTTGTAGGCTCTGGTATTTGTTTGAAATCTCAAGGCGGACAATGACTCAAAGCTGTACGTTGGCACTATTTAGAGTGAATCTATTGTCCAGCTTTGTGTGTTTACCTTTGCTTGGAAGAGTGCCATTTTCAATTTGTCTTTTGGGTCAGGACAATGAGATTCCATGGGCATATTCTGTTGTTTCCTTTGCTCTGGGAAATCACCCTCAGACATGACAGTTAGTTCTGAGCTGGCTGTAAAATACAGTTGATAGATTAAGTATTTCTTCTGTTCTGGCACAGTGAAATACTCCAAAAAAGTATCCAAAAATACTTCTGACTTAGAGAAGCAATTCATAAGTGTGTTTTATAAATGTCAGTTTGGAAAGTGCGTTTTTCACCACATTAGTTGTTTGTGAGTGACTTTGGGCCACTTTGACAAAGGCATTTTTATTCATAATTTGACAAGCTTTATTTTTAGTCACGGTGTATTTAACATACAGCTGAATCGACTTCTTGACCCAAATGGAAAACAAGGAGCTTCTGTGTCATTGGCACGATTAACTTCATCTCTTTTCTTGAGATTTTCCATGAACCTTGTAAATCCACACAAGACATTTGTTGTTGGGCTTTGTGAGTGAGCAGTGGTTTACTTTTAGATCAATATAAAACATGAAGCTTCGATGAGGTGGTGCACTCTGCATTCCAAACCATTTATGAACATTTGAAGCAGACTGGCTCAAGTAGTTTTATACGACTTCTGTCCAGTGTTGCCAGATCTTGTGAGAGTCAAAAGCGACCAAGTTGAAAACCAAGCCAAAAATAAGCATCCATTTTAATAGCCTTTTTGGTGTGATAGTTCCACACTTGAGGTAATACACAGAATAATATACTGAAGACCTGCAAACGGCTAGTTCCATAATGACAGACTTTGTTATTAATCGATACATCTCCCAGACATTCTTTTTGTTCGATTGTAGTTTTGCCAGTAACTATAAGTATGCTCATTATGTGGTTTGTATATGATCTGACTTACTTTTGCATACTAACCCATTGTTTAGGGAATAGTAAGTGACCAAAACCACTTGGATTACGCAAATCTTCCCAGTAGCTTGTTTGCGTAGTATCTCCAAAGATATTACTAGCTACCAGAACTGTGTTTGCTTTTAATTATGTGTGTTATTATGATTTTACTACTAGATTTTATTATTAATATCTCATGTTGGTTCAGCACAGCCAAAAGTGATGTTCAGGAATTCCCAATGCTGAACACTGGTTGTGTCAACACAGCCCAGCAGGCGCTCTCTCAGCTCTAAATGCTGTTTATTTGCCTAAAGGGACGAGTTCTTATGCAACCAGAGCACCCCATACATCCCAGCCCATCAGACACGGCCTTCGCAGTTGACCCTCAAAGCCTGTCTTCCTGTTGGGTCATTTTAGCAGTTTTCGGTTGTCATCACTGCTGGGGAATGTGGAAGAAAAGACACATAAAATGCTTACTTTTCCGCTTCACATGTCCATAAGGAATTGGTTGTATACCACATAGAAGCAGAAGCGCCATAGTGATTTTATAGCAAGCACATGGCGGAGTGATAAAGAATGCAACACTGATCCATTTCTAAATGTGGGAATGGCTTCTCTCTGAACGTGGCAGGATAAAGCCTTTGGTATGTACGGGGTGGTATTGACTGTTTGCCCTCAGCTTTCAATGCTCCTTTATTTGCGAAGCTTCCCGCCCTTCAAGTGTTGCAAATCTAATCAGTCCGGGAGTCATCTTCTGACAGCACCCTGCTTCTTTGTCAGGACGTTTACAAAATGCAGAACATACTTGGACTTTGCTCCTAGCACTTGCAGCTGGATATTCCACTTTGAGTTTAGATTAGGGGTGGGCAATATCAATATCATGATTTTATTAAGCAAAGATTACATTTTGATATTATCACAATTTTAGTTGACTTAATTTTTGTCTTGCAGGAAAGTGACAACAAAGATCTTTTTCCATCTTTTTTATGTTCCTCCTTGTGTGTGATAAAATTGTAACCAAAAAACCCACAAAAAAGCAGTGTCTGGTGTGAGGGATCAGAGCAGATGGTCTCCCAGCACTGAGCACTCTTGACACATGGGCGGTCCTTATGGATATATCTCCATACAGTATGCATGCATATGCTAACTGGCTCTTGTATGGTAGATTTAAAAATCCCTCAAGTATTGTGCTTCATTTTGCTTCAAAAATATTTTTTCAGAATGTGAACAGCCATGGCTTCCTGTAGGCACATTCTGTTGTCTTTTAGCATACCCAGTGGAAATTTGTTGGTACATTTATAATATAATGTGTCTCATTGTTCAGGTGTCTTATCTTAACAGACATGTGCTGTTGTTTACTGTGATACTCTCTTGTTTGTATGGTGACATTGTAACCCTGGCACCAGACTGGCACCACCGTCGTTCCACTGTGTCTATTTTTGAGATCATAGTTAGTTGCCCTATAGTTAATTTGACATTTAACCAAGGTACAATTGTACATAGCTCACGAGAGCTTCCCAGGTAGTCCATGGCTCTTTTACCAAAAACATGCAGTGTAGCACAGCAAAGAAAGGCTTTTTTATGTTCTCAGAAATGTGGTCCAAACAGCAGCAGTCTCTGGTGATACTCATTTGTTTTTTGAGGTGGCCCACAGATTGAGGCTGGTGGAATCTGATGCAGGGAGAGAATGGTTGTCAATGTAGTCATTCTATAAGAAAAATTGGTGTGATTTGATCTATTGGATATTTTGACGACTTCTCGAGGCTAGACATCTACCGACATGCACTGCCCGGAGAAACAAGTGTCCAAGTTTCACAGTTCCCACGTGGATTTTCCTGGCATGGCCAAAAGAACTAGATCAAAGGAGATACAAAAATGTTCCTTATGAGTTATTTATGAGGTTTCATTTTACAGGTATATCAGTGAAGGCGGCACAGCAGTCTGCAGCACACACGACCCATAGCCAATAATCTTCCATCCAGTGTTTAGAACATAGTCTAATTGACCCTCTGAGAAAACCAGCCCATCCTTGCCTTCCTTCTTGGTTACTTACTGTTGCTAGGCTTGACCAATTTTTGAATCTATCGCATCTATTTGGTCGCTTGGCATTTTGAAACAACTTGCGCGAATGTGGCGAACTGGTTGCTTCAAACGCGAGGCGAAATTCACTTCTTTCACTTCTACGAGGGCCGTATGTCAGCCTTTACATAGATTTTACATTGAAATCAGTCGCGTCTGTTGCTTCCGGTGTGAACGCACCATAAGGCATGGGGCTCACAATATGTTTATAAATTAAAACAAAAAATATATATATATATATTTAAAAATATATATTATAATAATAAATTATGGTACAGCTAAAAGGTTTTGAAAACTATACAAAAATGTTACTGTGGCTTTTTGTCTGGATATTCTACCATTCTACTATTCTAACTTTCCGATTGACCCTTAAACATTAGGCTATTATATGTGACTGTCTCTTTGCCTCATGGAGTGGACACTCTTGTTGCTCTGTGGGTTTTGTGCTGAGTCGGCGGTTGCCACTCTGTAGATAAGCTCAATACTGTTTGCACTAGCTGCACTCAGAACAGCGTATGCTTCTGTCATTATACCATGCTGACTCAATGCTGTTGTCTTACTGTGATAGTCCACCTGTCCACTTATTCTGGGACACTTATGAGCCACTATTTCATATTTAAAAGGCATGAGATCAGTGCTAACAGACTCTTTTACAGATGGTAACTCATAGGGGACACAAATATTGACACTGTAGCCATATGGGAAAGGGCATAGATTTAAACCTCTCGGTCTGTCCAACTGTGGGAGTTGTTTACTGCATGTCGGTTTGCTTGAGTAGGCTACTCAATCCTGAGGCTAGACCATAATCAACTGCATCTGTGAAATTAAGAACATGTTCATTAATAACTTATCTTGGACTTGTGTGTTATTACTATGTTCATTAACATAGTGAAGATTTCTAAAGTAAATGTGGGAGTTACACCTGCTGTCTGTAAAGCCCTGAAGCGTTGTTTATCCAGCCGCCATCTTACTTTGTTTATGTCAGTCAATAAAACTCTGTATGTTTGTCTCCTTAGCTCTGATTGGGTGGAGATCTTGGAGCCTCGCTCTCGTGAGCGGATGTATGTGAACCTGACCACAGGCGAGTGTGGTTGGGACCCACCTCCAGGAGTGCCAGTCCGCCAGGCAGACGGGAACCAGTGGTGGGAGCTGTTTGACCACCACAGCGGCCGCTTCTACTACTATAACTCCACAGGCCGACGCACGGTGTGGCATCGACCCCAAGGGGCAGATATAGTACCCTTGTCACAGCTGCAGGCCATGAGGCGCTGTACAGAGGCCAAGAGAGCTGGAGCAGCCCTGGAGAAACCCCACCATGGGACCACAGGCAGTGTGAGCAGCATGGGCAGTCAGGGCCGCTGCATGCCCCTTTCAGAGGAGGACAGAGACACCCTGCCCAAAGGCCAGGTGCACGAGGAGGCCACCCATGCTGAGCTGGACCCTTCAGTGGACAGCAGGTCACAGGGCGATGGCAGCAGTGTGGAGCTCAGCACAGAGAGCAGCAAGGAGCCACAACGGTAAGTCGGCAGTGGTGCAGTGGGGTAGGCGCTCGCCCCTCGACCAGAGGGTTGGTGGTTCGAGCCCCCGTCCGAGCGCATACTGTCGTTGTGTCCCTGGGCAAGACACTTAACCCACAT
>JAVQKC010147460.1:0-16014 GCA_036025475.1 Philypnodon macrostomus | reverse complement strand
GGAGGAGCTGGAGGAAGTGTCTGGGGAGAGGGAAGTATGGGCGTCCCTGCTTAGACTGCTGCCTCCGCGACCCGGCCCCGGATAAGCGGAAGAAGATGGATGGATGGATGGATGGACCTAAACAGTGACTTATTTGGGGAGCTCAAAAGTGTTGTAAGCCCACATGGACAGTGCTGAACTGGGGATCAGGAGGTGCTGGATCAAGCCCAGACCAGACACTAGACCTGAACCAGGATTGAACATGGTCTAAATCAGGACTAAACAAGGTAAAAGCCGGATCTAGACCAACAATAAACCAATTCTACAGAAACATGCATTTGGGGGGCCCTTACATTTATTATTTATGCCACTGACTTAGGCTGGTAGAGCTATTGAGAATAAAATAACAAATCCAATATTTTCAACCCAGCTGATTTGTAAGAATTCAGTCACACACTAGCATTTTATTTGAGATCTTTCTCCATGTTTCAAGATTGGCTGATTTAGTGCGTGCGTGTTTGGTTTGGGGAACGAGAGCAGCATGCGTCCGCTGCAGAGGCGTGGTTCGTGGGCAGGGCAGATTCAGTCACACCGCCACTCGTGTTTCCTCCACTCTGGATCAGCTAACCTCTTTCCCTGTTCGCTAACGTCGTTGATCAAAAACTACAACAAGGAAGACTACGGGAAAAATAATTCAAACAAAAGACTGGTAAGAATATACGAATTTTCAATTAATTTTTCACTAATTTACAACATGAAGCCAGGTCCCTTTTACGCGGCCTGTTTTTTTTAGCATGTTAGCATTAGCGTATTTCAGCGCGTGTTGTCTATTAAATTGCTAAATATGCTTGAAAAGTTCTTTTAAAGCAGTCGTACACCCATCGGGTTCCACGTATGTCCCAATAATATGCCGTTGTATGTGTTTTGCGTTTTGACTTCACCACGTTATGTCCCAAGCTCATTGATTTGCAAAGGAGAGAGACGTAGCATTAGCTCAAAGTGGCTAACTAGACGATAGGCCTACTCCAGTTTCACGCTTCTACAACATACAATAAAATGTTTCAGAGATAACTGGTAAATATTGGGTTATTTATTAAACCACAAGAGACCCGATAAAATGTGTGTTCTGTGTGCTAGTAACATGCGCATCAATAGTTGGACCTCGATCTGGTTCTGATCTATCCATATGTTTTGCAGTGTTTGCAGCCCTATTGTAAACAATCTTTACACAGTTGCATAGTTTTTCTGACCGTTTCAATTCAATTATTAAAAATCCTTGTCTGGATTCATGTAAACTAGCATAACCCCAGTGGATGCAAGATTAGCTAAGTTAGTTGATTCAATACTTCTACATTATATTACGAATACAGAGAATGATTCATCCCTGTTTTTTGTCACATCTTCCTTTACCAACAGCATATCTGACTCTCTATTCGCCTTAAAACTGCAGATTCTTCTCTATTACTCTGTATTTGGCCAGACATTACCAGACTATTTAAACCTGCTGTTGTGTAACTGTTGTTCATGTCAAAACAACATCTAGCAAACGGTGCTTAATCCCTTACCTAAAATAACATGCGTGTGCGTTTTTAGACTGGGCATGTCTTTGTTTGATGTGTAAATCCATGCTTTTATCTCTGCTTTTATCAGCTTCTGGAGCAGTGAGGTGTCTTCATGGCAATTCGGGGACACTCAAAGTACTTACAAGTGAGTGTCATTGTTTGTCATTGCAATGGAGGCGTGTAGGGTTGTGCAGTATTACTATTTATTTACACTTTTGACTACATGAACTTAACTAGTATTTTACTGGTCAGACTTTATGTTTAAAAGAAGATGTTACGATTGGGGTGGAGGTGGTCACACAGTGGCTCTCACAAATGCTCACTGGTTCAGTACAAACCTTTCATTCACTGGAGGCCGGATCTGAAGCCCCCAGACGGCACAATTACAGCCCTTTTTTGCATCAATGGCCATCTGTCGGTTCAGGACACGATCTTCAAAACAATTACACTGTTATTACCAAATTCCAGTATTTTATGTTGAGAACAAGATTTACATTGTGAGGGGATACAAAAGACGGTATATGGTACACCTTTGATGAATGATGATAGTGTCTTCTGTGTGGTTCAGGAGTTCAATTGCCTAATCTCAGATCTAACTGTATACGCATTAGACATTATTTGTATGTTTTTATGTTTCTGTTTGTATGTTTTTATGGTTCTGTTTGTGTGTTTTATTTTTCTGTTTGTATGTTTTTATTTTTCTGTTTTTCTGTTTCTGTTTGTATGTTTTATGTTTCTGCTAAATAAAGATAAATTTTTTTTGTCTGTAGCAGGAGGTGTTTGACATGTCAAACGGTTATGAAGACCACATGGGAGGGGACGGAGACAAGGACTCGAAGACCAACCTGATCATAAACTACCTGCCACAGAGCATGACGCAGGAGGAGCTACGCAGCCTCTTCAGCAGCATCGGGGAGGTGGAGTCGGCCAAGCTCATCCGCGACAAAGTGCAAGGTAGGGGCCGTTCTGGAGGGAAGTGCTGTGGCCAGTTATGCCAAAGACGTCATAGTAAAGGTCTCTGGAAATTGGCCTTTAAATCAGTTAAATGTGTTTTTTGACTTGACTAGTGTAGCATTTAAACATTCATTGGCACACAATCTTTTTTCTGAATATATATATATATATGTTTTTGCAGTTTATTGAAAATATTAGCTGTTAATTTGAACGTTTTCCAAATTATTTTACCCCAATAGTCATGTTTTATTTATTTCTCAGCCAAAACGATTTTCAATTTGTTTGCCTTTGAGCATCGTGCAATGTTAAAAATGAGTTTTGTTTGTTTTTTAATGATTTGTTTGTTTGTTTTTAACAGATTTTTTTGAATGTTTTGGTTTTTTTGGTTTTATTATTTTGTTGTTTTTTCCTTTTTTTTCCTCTCTAGGCCACAGTTTAGGGTACGGATTTGTTAACTATGTAAACCCTAGTGATGCAGACAGAGCTATCAGTACACTGAATGGACTAAGGCTACAGTCCAAAACTATCAAGGTAACGTGCAAACAGGTGTCTTACAATTCTCAAAAGCAAAAAGATGTCATGTCATTTAACTCATGTGGCTCCTGTGCTGTTGCTAACTAGATCTTAGCACGTCAGTCGAAACAATTGTGCTTCTCACTTACCGCCCCCTATCTGACATGTCTGTTCAGTTTGGCATTAAGTTGGTTTATTTATTTGGACATGTTTTGTTGATTTCTGTGTATTTCCATCTAGGGGTGTGCAATATGTTGATATTATACAGCTTTTTTAGAAAGATTGTAATGAACTGACAATCTGAAGGTATCGGGATACGCGGAATATGCACAGAAGCTCTAAAAGACACTATCAAAATCTTGTGAAATAAATGTAGCAGTTGATAAGACTTACAGTTCCTTTATATGTAATTTATATATTATAATAGATTAGTTAATTATTCTTATAATAATAAATGTGATGTATTTTTGTATTTGTCATATCACTGACAGTAAATAATTTCAATTGCCAGGTTCTTTGTTTAACTATAGGCAGTTGAATGTAGTAAGTGACAAGAATTGTTTTATAATAAATAAATAGGCTGACGTATCGCACACCTCTTCTTCCATGTGTTTTAATTCCCCTCAAATATTTTTTGTTCTGTTGCGATAATGTTCTTATGCTTCTAGCTCAGCTCATTAATTTAAAAAATCTCAATTGTCCAGTTGTAATTACTTTACATTCATTATGTAGCGAAAGGTGGTTATATTTGTATATTTACCTAAATCACATAAAGTATCATTTAATTATTCACAATTGAAAGTAATTATTTAGATAATTTAAAAAGCAAAGCTCTTGGAAATCCTGCAGCTGTGAGTCATTCTTCGTTTGCCTTGTTGTCTGTAGGTCTCTTATGCTCGTCCCAGCTCTGACACTATCAAAGATGCTAACCTCTACATCAGCGGCCTGCCTCGGGGTATGGCCCAGAAGGACGTGGAGGACATGTTTTCACGTTACGGCCACATCATAAACTCTCGTCTACTCGCAGATCAGGGTTCAGGTACGAAAGGTGAATGACTTCCTTGCTTTTTCCCCCAAATTTCACATAAGCAGTTGTAAAAACAAAAAAAATAGATTGATAATCACTCTAGTTATGGTCACATGATCACAGCCTTTTCCCTCTAACTAGGCTCTTCTCGTGGAGTGGCGTTTATCCGATATGATAAAAGGTCAGAGGCCGAGGACGCTGTCAAAAATCTAAACGGTCAAAAACCTCCGGGAGCCACAGAGCCGATGATTGTGAAATTTGCAGCAAATCCCAATCAGATGAAAAACCCACAGATAGTTCCACAGGTATTCCCAAACCCTTCGAGACGATTCGGGGGACCCCTCCACCACCAAGCACAGCGCTTCAGGTGAGCGGGGGCTACTTCTGCTTTCACTAACGTACCATCAACATACAGTACTGTGTTTTAGCAGGTTTGAAGACATGCTGTAAAGTAAAAAGCTTTTAAAACTAGGTAATTGGGTGTTTTCGGTTTGCGCCTATGCCTCTAGACTACATATGTTCTTTTCGTAGCCTGCATTTTAATTACACATCACTATGTAAGAGTCTCTTTGGCGTATTAGACAAATTATATACGCTGTTTTTTATTTATAGACTTTTAATAAAAAATACACTTAACAAATGTTCGATAAAAAGTTTTAATAGATAGATTTTATCGTTACTAAAAATAATCCATAATAATTTATTGTCTTCCTTTCCCAGGTTCTCGCCGATGGGTGTGGACCACATGGGTGGGATGGGCGGCGGTGTCGGCAGTGCTCAGGGGAACCCCAACAGCGGCTGGTGCATCTTCATCTATAACCTGGGTCAGGACGCAGACGAGAGCGTGCTCTGGCAAATGTTCGGTCCGTTCGGTGCCGTCACCAACGTCAAAGTGATCCGCGACTTCAACACAAACAAGTGCAAGGGCTTCGGCTTCGTTACCATGACGAACTACGAGGAGGCGGCCATGGCGATTGCAAGTCTCAACGGTTACCGGCTCGGCGACAAAGTCCTGCAAGTGTCCTTCAAGACCAGCAAGGGCCACAAGTAGGAAGGGTGCGGACAATCGAGAAGTGTTTAAAATGTGGTGAGGAGGAGACAGGCTATGAGGAGCTAGAAGTAACAAAAATGAATTGATAGAATTAAAGTCGGTGATAAAATTGCATTGGAATTAAAAACTGACAATAAAAAGTCAAATAAATTGAAAAAAGAAGGCAAAAATTACATTGGTGTGATACATTCATGCTTTACATTTATACCAATAAATGAAAAATATGTTAAATTTATGCTTTTATCAATTTCCATATATTTTTCTTGTCAGGTTTAATTCACAGGCATTTCAATCCACTTTTTGTTACTTCCATCTTTCATAGTAAGCAACCTGCAACAGGCTTTTATTTTGAAAACGTTTATGAGGAAAAAAAGCCTGGGCATCAATTTCACTGATCTGCACCTTTGTACTTTGTCAAGTATTTTGGCTTAATATTTAAAAATTCAAACCTCCATTGTAGAAAAAGTTGGCCTCCCATTTGACACAAATGAAAATGACCTCAATCGTTTGTGCTGTAGAGGGTGTTTTTTTATTTTATTTTTATTGCTTTTTTAGTTTTTGATTATTTGAGGTTGTTTTGGTTCAATTTGGGCATAGCTATGAGGCTGATGACGTCCTGGCCTGAAAGTAAACACTTAATGGGACGCCAACTTCACACTAACCTGTTTCAATCATAACAAAAAATGACTAAAATAAATAAATATTATGTGAGTTTGTAGGTGCAAGTACAAGTCAAAAAGTTACAAGTTCTTAAAGATTTTACTGGTAATTTATTGTACTCTACAGGATTTGGGAGCTTGTGCTACAACAAATCAGCCTGATGTTTTTGAAGGCACTGCTCTGCTCTAGATCGTTAGTATTTAGAAATGCCTTAAGTGATCATCATCTTTTAAAGAAGACACAGTTCAAAGATGGTGTCAATCTAAGAGCATAGCACTTTTAATGAAAACATTATCAATAACTAGTTACAAATATATCAGTCTGTAATGTTGTTCTGTGGTTTATGTCGATATCTAAGAGGAAAGTCAATTCATTTTAGATTGTTTTTTCTTCTGAGAAAAATGGTGCGTTAAAGTTGTCTTCGGAGGTCGGAACTCCGACCTAGGGATGACTAAATCCAAGTGATCAAGTTTGGATAAAGTGGCATCTACAGCAACATCAAATCAGAGTTTGTGTGGGCTACTGCACCACTCAAAGAGCAGAACTATAATTGGTCAAAGTTTAACTATTTTTTTTATTTTGGAGAACCTCCGGACTACAGAGGACTGTAAGAATCACATAAAGCTGTTAGCAATATTAGCAATAACGGAGCATTATGATACTTACGCCTGAGGTTGGTCAGTAGTGGGCGATAAATGGGAAAATAACCCAAGCTCACTAAATATATTAGACTTTTATTTACTCAGTTCTTATAACGTAGGGCCCCACCACCATGAACATGTGCCACTGTCCGAGTAGAAAAACCGACATTGGGTGGCGTTCCAATAGATTTTTTTCTAATTCCGACTTCCGGTACAACTTGAAACGCACCATAAAAGGCCTAGTATGGAGCAGTGTGGAGTCTAGATGGACCAAAGGTGGGCATACATTACATTATCAAAGGCCTATAGACTAGAAATGGCAATTTTTAGGATGTTTTTTTTTTTTTCAACTAAAGGTAAAAAGATAGCAGTTTTTGTTTTGATTTAATTTTGGTTTGATTTCTTTGTTCCTTTGATTACATTTTTTGTTCCTTTTCTGTTTCTAGGTGGTTATATAGGCTTTCACTTGTTACTAAACTGTTAATGAGTGCTTCTAAAGACATTGCCTTTAGTTTTTGTTTTGTTTTCAGCATAAATCATTAAATTTTATTTTGTTTTGAGCCACGTTTTGTTTAGTTTGTTTCTTTTTTTCTTTTTTTTAGGTTTTATTTTTAAAAAATGCAGCAGCAGTATATTTTCAATGTTTTTAGCATGTCTAAAAGGCACAGCAATAGTTGAAGTGTTGAGATTTTCCAGTTGACAGATCCGGCATAACATTATAACCACTGACGGGTGAAGTGAAAACCTGTTACTGGGTGTGATATATTAGGCATCAAATGAACATTTTGTCCTCAAAGTTGGTGTTTTAGAAACGGGTAAAATTGGTAAGTACAAATTTGAGTGAGTTCTCAATGAGTTCTTCGCTCTTGTGGGGTGTTCCTGGTATGCAGTGGTCAGTATCTGTTAAAAGTGTCCAAGGATGAATTGTGGTGAACCAGTGATGCATGTGCTTCTGAAGAAATTATTGCTGGTTCTGATAGGAAAGTGTAAAAATACACTGCAGTTGTGTATTGGGCTGTATTAGGCAGGTGGTCATAATGTTACACCTGATTGGTGTAACTTCAATATACTTTTAACAGAAGGATAAAGACACGCATCTAAAAAATTTTATTATGAATATTGATTGCACAGACCTCAGCTGAAGCATTATACAGGTCCACACCAAAATCTGAAATATTTTGTCTCTTTGCACCCACTGTAGCTCATGGAGTAGAGTTTAGAAATATTAGGGCAAAATACACGCTATTATTAGACTAATAATAAAAAAACAATTTGGACATTATGTATTATACAAGAGAATACAAAGCTGCTTAGATATTGCAAAAATATTAAAAACTTTGAGGTAAACATGTTTTTCTTGTAAAGCTTTGATACTTAATGTCTTTTAAATTGTTCATCATTGTGAATAACATATCCAGCATGTCAGTTAGTTGAGTAGTTAAATAATTGTATGATGTTACGTGTTAATATTGTCATTTTAGCCACTAGTTTGATTTTTAGCTACTAACATTTCATAGTCAGCAAAAACCACTTGCTCCAGCTCCTTATTCTTACATTTAGATATACTATTATAAGGTACCAGGGCATAATTGGCACCAAATTGAATGCAAATGCCACAATTGAGTTGTTTAAGATACTGTATTAAAACGATGTGAGGTCAATGTTGATAAATGCAAGGGACCGAAGATAAAAGAAAGATCTTTACGGCACAGGCGGTTGTTTTGGATCGGTTGCCTTTTAGTGAACAGGGGAAGCACGAAAACACACATTTCAAAAAATAACTCAGTGCATTTATCTGTTTTAAATTGTGTAGATTTTTGTGCAATATTTGATGTCTTGTAAAAAATGTATTAGATTAACTCTTACTAGTCCGATATTCACACTACGTTGGTACTTTTTGGAGAAGAGTTGTTTGAATGGTGCAGCTAAACAGAGTAATTGTAGAAAACATTGAATTTTGCCTTAATTTATAAAGTGTTCTTGTTTACATTAGAAATGTATTTATTTCAAATGACTATTTTGGTTAATTATAATAATTAGTTTTATTTCTTGTAATTGTCTTTGTGTTAAAGGGATGCGTAAAGAAGCACCATTGTTGTGATGGGACTGGTACGGTACACTACATGTACAATTTAAATTCAGCTTTATTGTATTTCAAAATAAAATTGATCGGTGCTCTAATATGAATGTTTGTTATTATTAATATGTTTAGTAACTTACATGAGTACATTTAATCTAAAAACATGTACAATAAGACAACATTGTGTATTTTTTTATTTGACCTTTATTTAACAAAGAAAGAATCTCGGTGGGACTTTCTTTGTTAAATAAAGGTCAAATAAAAAAATACACATTTGTGAAGTTCAGTAAAATCTTTCCCAACCTTTTTATTTCAACTTATTAATTTTGTTGATTCTGCTTTTTGAAATTAACATTATTTCTGAGCAGATTCTGGATGTTTTCTTACAAAAACACACTTAGTTTCACTTAGTTTAGAGACTTTTATTAAAAAAAGAAAACATAAATGTATAAAAGTACAATAATGCATCTCAAAAAACTAATTGAAACAGTTTTCCCAATGGTCAAATCCATAATAATTAAGGCAGCTCAAAATCCATCATCAAAAATCAAAATACTTCAGATATAATAATACTGTAAAAATGTGTGCATTTTAAAATGGTCCCATTTTCATAAATACCTATACAGTACATGGGTGTGCATAGGCTTGCCATTCATAGTTAATTGAAATCCTCTCAAGAAATTGCACATTTCACTCAAATATAAGTAAGCCAAATCAAGTAGTCCCCTATTTATCTAGCCTATTAAATGTTATGGTTAATATCTTTGCGGTCAGTCAAATATACATGACAATATATTATCAACTAGAAGCACTTTCTTTTACATTCATGCGATTTTCGGTACGTTTTTTGAAAGTCAATCCACGAGTTCCATTGGAGACAGACAAATGTTGCCCTATCCCGCAATCATAAAAAAACCTTGAATCCAGCTATTCCAAAAATCCACTCCAAAAACAAAATTAATCCATACCTCATGCGTAACGTTTTCTGATAAATTCGTCCTTCAAAATGTTCTCTTCTCAATCAACAAACCAATGCTGAGAAACATCAACTTCAAGCCATGTGAAAAGGCCTTATCCAGTGTATTGTATATCCTTAGACTTGGCAGAGATTGTAACAGGGCACGGGTTTCTCCACAACACTGTCCCCATCCACGTCATAAACATAATCACATCGATGAGCCAGGAGAGGCGTGTCGGATTGCGCCACACTCTGGTTACCCATGGAAATTACAGTGTCTCTCTGTGAAAAAGATCAGGAGAAAAAAGATAAGAGTTTTTAGGACTAGACTAGGAATAAACCAGATCTAAATGATGCCGAAACCAGGACTAAGCACATCAGAAGAGCAGGTCGAAAAGTGAAACATAACCAGTTCAACGTGCAAATGACCACAATGGCCACCAGAGGGCCCTATTGATGGCGTAAATAGTCATAGGCACACTCACTGGCACTTTCTTAGGTAGTCCTGATGTGGTATTGTGGCGCTATTGCCCATTAGCTTCAAGATTTGACACATTGTGTAGAATTCTATCATTTCAAGACAGTGTAGCAATTCTCCTCTTTTTCAAACCATTCTCTGTAAACCTTAGATACAGTGGTATGAGAGTCTGAATAACTTTTTGAGCAGACAATCAGGTAATTAGTTAAGAAAGTGGCCAGTACGCTAAAATGGGTATAGAATTGTTAAGTGAGTCGTACCCGTTTGGCCAGTCCTCCATACGAAGGAGAAGGTGAAGCAGTTATAACAGAAGAAGTGGTCGCTTTCTCAAAGTCCTTTTTACAAACATGAGCCATGATCCCAGCGGCTAACGCGTCTCCCAGGACGTTTATCATGGTCCGGAAACGATCACTAGGAATCAGATGAGAAAAATGTCAGTAAAATAATAACAATTAACAGGGTGCACTCACAACTGTATCCCAGCAATATTTAGTCCTTGAACGTTTACCCTCTGTACAGCCCACCTATCTGTTGACCACTACTGCACCATTTAGTTATAGTGACCACCTCGACCTCATTATTCTCTATTCATTGACTTATTTGTTCTTTTACTGACGCCTTGTCCCCAGAATAGGTATGTTCATGACAGCTGTGATGTCCCTATCTTGCAATTGTACAGAATCCTTTAAAAATCCTGGACCCAGCAACTGATCTTTGCTAAAACCTGGTATCAAAATCTGACCATTAGCTTTAGGTTTACTTAACGAACCATGAGGTGGTAGCAAAACATGAGGTAAACCGAGCAGGAATGAACCAGACCTAAACCAAGACTAATTCAGGCTAAGAGGACTAAGAAGACATCCACAAATCCAATAAATTGAAGCTCACTAATAGAGCTATTGTTAATGTGAATAACTTACAGAACCCAGTCGATGGCCACGATCAGTGAGATGTCGGCTGGAGGTAGTCCCACAGAGGTCAGTACGATCACCATGGTAACCAGTCCAGCCTGAGGGATCCCTGCTGCTCCGATACTCGCTGCGGTCGCTGTTATACTAGAGACAAAAGACCAGACACAAAATTAAATACGTCATAATGAAAACGAAAAGGAGATTAAGCACACCAGGACTAACCCAGACCTACACCCAGTAAATCTAAACTGTTCCCAAACCAGGACTAACCCAGACCTACACCCAGTCTACCTTAAGTCCAAACCAGGTCATAACCAGGTCTTAAAGAAAAACTGTATCAAATCTAAACTGTTCCCAAACCAGGACTAAACCAGGACTAAACCAGGACTGAGCAGTGGAGAGGCCCCTAGCAAATTGGCTGAAAATGAAACTAAATCAAGACTAGAAATTCAAAATACTCTTGTGTGTTTCTGCCCAAGTCTGAGAACCACTCTACTGGACTAGTATATTCTCACCTGATTGTAACCAGCTGACCAAAGTCCAAATCATATTCATTGACTTGTGCTATAAAGATGGCCGCCACAGCCTCATATAGCGCGGTCCCGTCCATGTTGATGGTAGCTCCCACCGGAAGCACAAAGCGGGCGATCTGACGGTCCACGCCACAGTTCTCCAGAAGACATTTCATGGTGATGGGCAAAGTGGCCGAGCTAAACAGGAAGAGAGGAAAAGATATCTTAGATCAAACCTCCTGGTACTTGGTTATGTGGTAAAAACAGGCCGAAACCAGAATTAAATCAGGTCTAAACAATGATTAAACCAGATAAAACCTAGGACTAAACCAGGTCCAGAATTGAACCAGGTCCAAACCAGGACTAAATCAGTTCTAAAGCAGTTGAAAGTGTACATTAACCAAGATATCAAAATCAGAGCTAAATTGGGTCTATTCTAGAACTAAACCAGGACTTTTTCTTTCTTTACTTGAATGATGTAGCTAAGCCAATGACTAGAGCCTGTAGCAGCCCTCGAGTATCTAAACCAGGTCTAAAACATGACTTTTGTTGGCATTATTTGGATGACGTAGCTAAGACAATAACTAGAATCTACAGGTCTAAACCAGTACTTGCTATCATTACCTTGATGACGTGGCTAAAGCGATGACCAGCGCCTGCAGCAGTCCTCTGATGAAGGTGAACGGGTTTTTCCGAGTGAAAAAGAAGAAAAAAGCTGGCAGGAGGATGAGTCCGTGCACAAAGAGCCCCGAGAGGACTGTGAGGAAGTACATCCCCAACTTTTCCCCGAGGTGAGCTGGGTCGTGCATGTCCAAGATCTTACCCGCAACCAGAAACACGATCCCAAACGGAAAATACCTGCAAAGAGACAGGATTCGATATGTAGATTTAAAACGTCAACAGATGATTAAGATTGCTAACTTTACCATATTTGTAAAATTTTTAGGCTGTAAGATGAATGTTTTAGTACTTAGTAAATATGAACCTGGACCAATTAAACAAGGGGTAAACTATCCCTCAATCAGAATAATACCAGCTCTAAATCAGGACTAAACCATGTGTAAACTAGGACTGAACACAGGTTTGAATCAGGACTATATCAGGTCTAAACTAGGTCTAAAGCAGGACTTAACAAAAATAATTATAATTGGTCCATTATTATGGTATTACGGTAATGGGTTTAATCAGTTTGATTGATTTGTTGCTCCAGAATTTACCTCAATATTGCTACCAATAATATTACATTTTTTCAGTCAGCCAATGTTTCCAGTTTTGTCATAAAGAAAATATTCAAATGTATTAGTGTACAATTTCGCATGTATTTTAAAAAGTGTACAATCATTAGAACTCCACTATCCCTGCAACTTTGGGCCTTAGGTGGCGTTCATACACCAAGGAGAGTGGCCAGAGAGTAGAGCTGACACAGAGACACCATTTAATATCACATTCTTTCACTTTTTAGAGTCACAATTCTTCTGACTAACCCTGGGGAAGCTGGAGGGAACCCACAGTAAGACAAGGAGGACAATACAATAATATCAAGTGACTTCAAAACGTATAACTATGAAATAATATTGTCAAGATGGCCCCAATCTCTAAGTTAAATGTTCATCTATTAAACAAGGCAGTCTTTTGTCCATGCACTTGTGTTAACCCCAGGATTAGATCCAGGTGACAGTGAGAGAGCCAGGAAGTACGAGCAGTTAACAGGATTGACCGAAGTCTAGATGGATATACACTGTATAAAATGCTGCCATCCTAAATGTGGGTTTAAATTCTATAGAATAAACTTCCTACAGCAAGCCTTTTCAGTTAAACAAGCATTAAACCTATCAAGTTGCAACTTAGACTATATCTATATATATCCAACTACTGTACAAAGGTTTATCAAGTAAAACACATGAACAAACTAACTAACTAAAATTATTTATCACTATTTCATAAATTATAGGTAGAACCTGTAGGGAGAGCGAATGTGTCAGCCCTGCGACCACTCCCCATGTATGAACTGTAGATACTACTGTATATATTTACCCTAATCTAGTGCCGCTCTAGGAACAGCAGACTCAAAGGTGTATTTTTAAAGCTCACGTTTATCTCTTACCACATAGCTGCGTTAATAATCTTCATGACGCACTCGTTGATGCACTGGCACACGTTGACCAGTGGTGCTCCACGCTCTCCCATTTTACCCAATAAGAGCCCTAAAAGGAGAGATACATACGATTGTGGATACTACCTTATGAGCACACTGACCACTTTATAAAGTAGACCTATCTGAGCTATTGTTGGCTTTCTATTATCTCAAACCATTCTCTGGCCTATGGCATCTTTTTCAGATGATTTGCTGTAAACCCTAGACATGTACGCAAAAATACCAATAGATTTAGACATATTTAGTCCACACTATTGAGTCTACAAACTGCACAAACTACTTACAGTAACCTAAATCACTTTTTTTCTTCATTTGCTTGATGCAACACGGATGATCTATTGCTCACAAGCAGGTCTACCTAATAAAGTGGCCTGTGATATTATTTTATGTGTCTTACCCATAGTAGCAGAGAAGATGACAATTCCCAATACGTTCATGCCTTTGCTGGTGCTAGGGACCATCTTGTATTTGACATCAGGGGCAGGAGTGATCTCTAAGAAGACCGGATGTCCGAGCTGAGGGTTGTGGTAGTCGGGCATGACGTACACAAAATTGGCCTGTGAGTTTTCTGTGTCGGCGTTCTGCACCATTGGTATAAGGTCCGTTCGGTACTGAAAATGAACATGAAAAGGATGACGATATATGACTATATAGCCATCAAAAATACTGTGTCTGTTATTATAATGATTAAGGTGACTTACCTGTTGAAAGGTTGCCTCAACAAGATTTGATGGGATCATATTCCTATAAAGACACACAAAACATATTGCTTCGTTCAGATATGCCTTTTCTCTCACACCAACTGGATATTCTAATTGTAGCACTATGTTTGCTCATGACTTCATCTATTGGTACAAAGACATCTTTCAGGATGGCAGTAGCCTATCCCAACAACTAGGAGCCTGAGGCGGGACACCTTGGACAATGAACATATATAATAAAATGGTGATTGAAGTCACAATGAACAGATTTAAGTTCACAAGCAGGTGAATAGGCCTACCTAATAAAAAGGCCAGTGTCCTGAATATACCCCACCTGAGGCCCATAGTTGCTGGGACACCAGCAGATTACTGATTCAATTACTCTAATTCACTTTTCTCCGGATAGAATAGAACGCCTTCAGTTGGTACAGAATGCCGCAACCAGGTTATTAACTAAATTCACCAGATACTGCCACATCACTCCCGTCCTGGCCACCCTCCACTGTTGATGTGTTTGTTTTAGGATTCAGTTTAAAATCTTGGTCTTCCCTTACAGAGCACTCCACTGCCAGGCTCCAACTTATCTGTCCGATCTCCTCCACAGACATGTTTCTGGTTGGAGTATTAGGTCCGCTCATCAGGAACTCTTAACTGTCCCCCGGACTAAGCTTAAAACCAGGGGTGACCAAGCCTTCGAGTCAGTTACACCCAGATTCTGGAATGCTCTCCCCATCGACCTCAGAGCTGCTAAGTCTGTTGAGTCTTTCAAAAAGCAGTTGAATACTTAACTGTACAAGCAAACTCCTGAGTAGCCATGACTGCTGCTTCCACTAGTGCCACACAATGCGGTGTATTGGTTGTATATTTTGTGCACCTCTGTATTATACTGGTTATACTGTGAATCAATATCTGTGAATATATAATTACTTACTTACCATACTATGCTATAGCCATTCACAAATGTCAAAAAGATGCAAAATGTAAGATTTGAAATAAAATCTTATAAATGTATTTAGCTTTTTATGGGCATTTTATGGCATTTTGGGATTGCGAGTGCCTGAAGCTTATCCCAACTACTATGGGCTTTAGGTGGGGTACACCCTAGACAATTACTCTATGTGTTAAGAATGTACACAGTCAAGTACATTGTTATTTTTACAGCGTACGTCACATAGGCCTGAACCAACCCAGTAATCCAGGTAAGAGGGCAGTAATCTCTTGGCTCAAGGTGAACACAGTCATATCAGTGACCAGTGGTGTGTGAGTCTCCAAAATAATCTGGTTTAAGAGCCCAGGATAGGAGGATCTTTAACATTAATGGCCGTGGAGGGAAAGCCAGTACACACAGGCTTAAGAGATCAAGTGTGCACTATTATTAGCCTATTATTTGCTGACCCGCAGCTGTAAGAGTGACACTGCAACTATCTGACGTCCCTTCACTTTTTGGAATTGAAAATAACCCAAAAATCAAAACTCTAAATCAAAACTCATGTAAGAACTACATGGAATTAAATATATAGATTTTGACGTTGGAGATTTGAACCATGTTCTGTTTGATTCGGGGCCAAAGCAGTTTTGTGTTGGCTTAGTTTTAATTTGTTTGTATGTATGCATGCCAACTCCCAGACTTAGGAGAATTACTTAACAGTTGGCAAAAAACACTTCCTCTGTTACTAAGACTGCTGGGGTGAACTTGATCTTTACATGTTCAACTAGGTCTACACTGGTTCAACAAGGTCTACACTGGTTCAACAAGGTCTACACTGGTTCAACAAGGTCTACACTGGTTCAACAAGGTCTACACTGGTTCAACAAGGTCTACACTGGTTCAA
>JAVQKC010147452.1:0-16409 GCA_036025475.1 Philypnodon macrostomus | reverse complement strand
TTTGTTGAATAAAACATTTTCATTTTGTCCCTTAATGATTTGTAAATGGACCCCTCTGATAGACCCCTGCTCACCCTTTGGCCACCCCTTGAATAAAAGTCTAGCTCCGCCACTGGTTTAGTGAAGTCCCATATTTTTTTGGTGTGATTTCTGGTCAACAAAATAGTAGCTAGACACACGAGTGTATTGATGGAAGACAAAACCTTGGCTTGTTTTTGTGTGCCCTGAGACTGGCGAGCCGAGGCAGTTTACGAGTAACGTATAAATGACAAACGGTTTGGTAAATCATGACCATCTCTGAGTCGGACTGTCAGTATTTTACAGCCTATTAGCATACATAAACATCGTATTTACTTTTTGATATTTTACCAAAAATGAGATAAAAGAAAAGTCCAAAATGAATATAGACCTAATACAAAATAATACTGTAACTACTATTCTGGAAATGCCACTTCTCTGACCTTGCAATAGTAACCTTACAAAGGTTCCCATTCAGTATTTATTCAACCTTCTATTGAGATTTACATGTACAGACTATCACCATCACATCTCTGTATGTTGAGGGCTGAAGAGAACAGTGCTCACCCCTTCAGTACCTTCAAATACGGACACATGTCACATCAGACAATAGGCTTTAAGAGAAGTGTAATAGTTATAATAATTATAAGTGTAAATTCATTCCCTAAATGAGAATATTAAAAAAAACAGACCAAAATATATAATTTCCAGACATAAGTATGAATATGATAATGTCATCTGGAAATGTTAAAAATGCCATAATCACGTTTCATATATTCAAGTTATGTTATGGCTTTATTTTTAAATTTGTGAGAGACACGAGTAAAGCCAACATAAACTACTGCGAAAAACAGCTCATTTTAAAACCACCATTTCTATTAGTAAAAAAAAAAAGATGCCATGCCATTTAGTATTTGTCAGACATTATATGTACACGTATGTAAAAATCTCATGGCTGCACAAAAGAACATCTCTCAGCACAGAATTACAAAAACACACAAATAAGCTTTACAAAACACTCACACATTAGTCTCACAGGCAAAGTGCCCAGAGAGAACAGGCATTTGTGAAACAATGCGGCAACAAAGCATATTTTCTAGACTATTCCGGTATAAATTATTATATTCTTAAAATGAGGAAGGAAAATCCACTCCATTACATCATTTCATCTTAGTATTTGGAACATAAAATGAGCTTCCATAAAACTCCAGATACAAACAGCACTGAATTGCAGGATTTCCATAGTTCTTTATAATACAGTTTGGTTTAAAAATAGAAAAAAATAATAGAAATAGGATAAAAGCAGGCTGTTCTCTCCATCCATCTCCTTCCGACTGAGGTACATTCAGCACAATAATGACATTTACCAAAAAACATCACATAACACCACGGTCCCACTCTGCACAATACAAAGAGCTGTAAACTTGAACATCATCTCAGGGAGGTCATTGGGTAAAGTGACAGAAGGATGAGCGTGATCCGGGACATACTGTAATCAAGTTTGCATGACACAATTCTGTGGGAAAAATACAATCTATAAGTTAAATTATGCAGTTGGTTATGACCATTTGTACCAGACCTCTACATCCCACAATACAGACACAAAACAGCTCAGTGTTAACAGTATTCAGTCACAACATTGGGATGACATGTCAAAATACAAAGGCTGCAATACATCTGAGTTTTCACTTGAGTAGCCTATACATGATGTGAGTTCAGTTCACCTACAGCTTAAAGTTTCTTCAAATAAAAACATGTAAAAATGCGTCATCTGACCCTGTTGTATGATGTAAAGTAGGTGATCTGTCATAATTGTTATTTTACATAAGTCCCTCACCGCTACAGCAACATCAGATCAGACTCTGTCAGTTACCACTTTGAACAATAGCAGTCAAGTTCTTTTTAGTCCCTCCCATCCCATGGCCTCTACAGACTATGCACAACCTACATTACATCAGGTAGTCAATTTTAAGCATTTTAAAAATATATATATATATATTTTAAACTTACGGACTAATTTTTTGTTAAAACTAGCTGAATTGAAGAAAAATATAATACATCATTAGTATACAAAAGATAATAAATTCTGGTAAAAGCAAGTGAACTTAGCCCAGAGTTTGACATTAACAGCACTGTCTTCACTTTCCAATGACCTGAACCAGCTGAGGTCTGTCGCCATCTGCCGGCCAGCATCAGTACTGCAAGGACATCATGACCTACTGATGACAGCAGGGGCAGACAAACCTTGTGAAGTAAGTAAATTGCACCATAAATACCATTTAATTTGGTTTGATGACATTTGGCAGCAAGATAAAGCAAGTATGCTGTAAACACTTCAGGGCAATAGTTTAGAGACAGATCAGCCCTTATTTGGCAAATAGTGTTGGTAACTTGGTGAACATCTTACAAACTGTGACATACAGGAGACAGTGAGATGAGAAGGGATGATGACAAAAACAGAATTAACTTAAGTTTGTACAAGTAGGGATAATTGTTATGGATTGCACTGAGTGAGAGACCCAAGTCAAAATGTGCATGAAAGCAGCATCATTGAAGTAGATGTTGATTTCTCTCTCTTGACTCATTAGCTTCTTAAAAACAAACACATAGACATAAAACACAATACAACAAATGGTCATCCATCATCCAATATACCTGGGATGTGAGGACACTGTGGGTAAAAGCAGCACTTTCTGTGATGGGAATTTACAAACTACAAAGTGCAATTGCGCCATCTTGTGCTCTGATATCCAATATGCAATCCAAAAACCTAGCCTTGACTGATCTGCACTTTTACAGTTTACAGTTTATCGCCCACCAAGCCAAGCAGCTTGGTTTAATGTAGACCAGGTTTTAGATACATATCTGTCTCAAAGGTGCAGGCTTACTACTAAACGCAAACCTCAAATTCAGCAGACAAAACAAAAACAGAACAAGACTTAAAAACACAAACAGCGTTGTGCCAAATACATTCACTTATGCAAGATATGGTGCATTGTCAAAGCTTTTGGCACAAATAGTCTGAAGTTCATGTATTCCATCCATTATGCTATTAGTAATAAACGTAAAGAGTTCATGTGAGACAGGTTTAGTGAACATGTGGTGGGTGTGAGGTATGCTGACAGATTTATAATGTCACAGGTTCAGTACACTGCTGTGATGGCCAAAATGAATGCATTTCCATAGTTACTCTGAATGAGGCTGAGCATAGGGTGCACTGGGAGGCGGTTACCATGGCTACAGCCTAAACTGTTAAATGGTGGCTTAAGGCATCGATAGATGACAGCGGAGATCCTGCGGCAGAGACAAAAAATATCATCACTGTCACAAAAGTACATGAGCTGAACCTCGAGTAAAACTTACCGAGCTATTTACCTGGTTAGGACTCGCTCTCCATTGTGACTGTAATGGTTTCGCTTTCCTCTGTAAATGCAAAAATACAATAAAATAAAAGGCAGAGAGTAAAGGACATATACTTTTACTCCTGTTTACGACACTCACTCACCTGATTTAGGGGAGTCATTAGGCAGAGGGTCTTCAACATGGTTTGCGTGCTGGTTGTTGCTCAACAGACGGTTCTGTGAATCGCTGAGTGGGCTAACAGGAACATCAGCAACACTGGAGACAAGCCCAAAAAAATAGACCAAAATAAATAGGTGTATGTGTTGGCCAACACTAAAACATCATAAAACATACACAAATATTCACATTTTATTAGGCTCTGGGTGCAGGGTGACTGTGGCTTGCTCTACATCAGCGTTTACCAAACGTGTGGGGAACGTCAGGCCATCTCCCTGACTGTAAACAGAGACAATAAACAAACATTAAACATTAAACACTTTCTAATGTTCAGTCTTCTAAATTCATATCGAAATGTATTTACCTTGTAAAGACAGGCAGCAGCCAGTATTTCTTCTGGTCCCCAAACACTTGAACAATATTCTTTCGGAAACCAAGAGAGAAGCCATTTTTATCGGAGCCTGTTCTAAAAACAGGTGCTCTGAAAGCCTCTGAAATGTGAAGAACAAACAAAAGCAGGTAAATGGTTAAACACAATCAATTGATGCTCCGTTTCAGCCCCCTTATCCTAACAACAACAAACAAAAACACCTTGCACCCTTCTCAGGAAAATGATTTTTTACATAATAATTGTGTAAATACATTTTACAGACAAATAATCCTTGAGTAAATAAAACAGACTTTGTGTGGATACAATAAATGGAAAGTGACGTTATAGCACATCATGGAAGTATGGTATTTATCTAAAACCAGGTGATAGTAATTTTTAGCTTACATAACTTTTAACTTTTTTAAGAGCATTCTGTAATTTCCCCTGAAAAACAAGGTCTGGTTCAGTGTGATGAAAGCTGGTATTGTATTTAAACTGTGCCAGACCATCCACTTGCAGAACAGGCCATGTGAAATAAATGATCCATGGCTTACTCTATGCTGGACCTACAGATGTTGTATGAAAGCATGTGTGTGAAATGGACTGTGGCTACTACTACGGTTTGTGTTTTGTTGCCGCATGCATCTTACCTATAGTGGATCTGTTTTTCCCCACAAGCCACAGGTGATAGCTGAAGAGGGACAGAATACTAATGCAGAACATGGCCGCCACAAAAAAAAGAAACAAGACGTGGAATTTGGCGTGAGTGTCTGGCAGCTCGTTCTGGGGGAGGAGACGAGGGGAGAGTGAGAGAGCAATCAATAAATCAATAGAAAAAATTAAGGACTTCGATCAAGGACTTCGGTGGCTGGAGAAAGAACAGTGAAGAATGGGAGGAATGAAACCGAGACATAAGATTGTGCCTTAGAATCAATGTCATACACATGCACATGACAGAAAACCATGACAACGGCAATGATGTACTGCAACGCTAAAGGCTTTGGAAGATGTCTGGATTACCTTCGGGCAATTTTCTGCCGCTTTCCTCCGACAAAGCTTTAGTACAAACAAGAAACAACTGGTTAGCAACAGCAGGAGAGAACAGGTGGGTGCGGACGGGCGCATAGAAACCAGAAGGTAAATACAAGTCAGGGCCAGTAAGTGGACAAATACACAGAGCTATTATGGAGAGGTGGAAAGATAAGATAACGTGAGGAAATTAAAAAAGCCAAAATGAGGTGTTGGTTGCCACAAGAATGGTACAACTGATGTTCTGATAGTGGAGAGAGAGCGAGACAAACAGAAAAACAATGACTCAGTGTTAGAGCATTGACAGTGGCACTAGGCGAAACAGCAGCGGGTGAGAGGGCAAAGAGTCTAACAATGAATGTGGAGTGAGAACTCTGCACTTAGGCCACAGATGTGAGTTCTCCAAGGACAAGATCTGTACTCTATACATACATTTACTTCATGTCATGTTTGAGTGTGCACAGACTCACTGTCCAAAATTTAATGAAATATTGTAGCACTGTGGCTGCAATAAACAAGCAGTACACCAGCGAGTAGGCCAAGAACAGGATGAAGAACTTGTAGTTGGAAAATCCCACACAGTTGTTCACCCTAGAGAGACAAAAGACAATTAGGTAAGATTGCAAACAGTACATACATTAAAATGACCAGTTCAAAATTCAATATGGACCACAGAACAAAAAACTGACTGAAGCATTTTGATAGACTTATGAAATAAAATACCATGGACAATGGTGATCCATCTTCAACACACACCTGCAGAAACAACAATTATTTTAAAATATATTTAGAAATACTAAAATCATTAACATATCGTTTTCATACATATCACAGGCAGAGCAATGATGACATCGATCCGGTTTCATCACTTGACAGCGGTCACAGTAACGAATGGCTGCGTGAAAACACAGTCATAGTCTTTAACAGGCATCTTTATTGAGCACAGATCTCAAAGTCATTTTGAGTAAACTACAGTATAAATATACCTCCTGCTCCTGTGCGAGTGTACAGCGGCAAACTGGAGGCAGCTCGCCACAGGATCTCCTGCTGAGATTCAGGACGCTCCTCTTTCTCGTACCGCTCTTTTTCTAGCTTAGGTAGGCAGAACTGATTAAGAACACAAAACAAATCATTATTTTATATCGGACTTGGAGTTATTATAAAGAAAACATTTTAATGGTATAGGATAGCTAACTTTTCTACCTCTTTGGAGGGGTTGGCAGGTTTGGTGAAGATGGTCTTCCAGTATGACCATACAAACATGACGAATGAGAGGTGGAAGAAGATCAGGTAGACAACTGGACCAAAACAGTACAAGCATTACCAAACAAGCACATAATGACTTCATTAAAACAAATGCTGCTCCCAAGACACTGTGCATCTACATCGTAAATGAAGATGTTCTGATTCATGTCGGGCCGCCCTCAGCATTTTCAGAGAGCGAGCATTTCTTTGCCAGCTTTTTTTTTTTAGCTCAGTCTACAAAGCATATATGTCACTGTACTAACACTTTACTTAACAGTAAACTGCCTGAGATCAGTAATATACGTTTGACAATGGGTCACTTACCCTTTTCTCCTATACTTGGGATGGTGACTGTAAAAAATAAAACATTATTTTGATTAGGTGCTGTTACTATAACAGTATGTATGAAATGTATTATACTTATGACATGCAGTTAATTGCTACTAAATTGTACGTGTGTCAGAGGGTTGAACCAAATGAAAAATACTAATACTCCATTGTATATTTCTCAAAAGGGCTTACATTTTATGATAGGACAAATCATTTCCTCAAACAAAGCAATTTCTTAGACAGTCGTGCCATTATGCCTGCAGTCACATTGCTATTTGCCTGGCCAGCTAAATTAATACCATGAAGTTCTTTACGAATCACCAGCGGTAAAACAACTGCATTTCTACTGTAGCAACAATGACATGAAACAGCAAAGTTTTAACTACAGTATAATTCATTTTTCATATTTTTTACGTGCAGTTAGGACGATCTGAATTAGCTGGATCTAGATTTTAAAAGGCTTCCCCCAAACCATTGTTGAGCTGCAGTCCATCTACTTCCTGCTGGTCAGCGACAGACAGCTTTATGTTTTGGGGAAGCGGAACACAAACAGCAGCGTTTAGCGGCTTTAACGGGGCAAAGATAGTTAAAAGAGGCGTACTTACATATACATAGCTCCACCACGTACGCATAATACGACCAGCAAACAACCAGAGCGATAAATATTACAGGTATCCATGCTAAACCTCGTTGACAGCATCTCAGGACGTGCGTGGGCGCCATCTTTCTCTCTCCACTGAGGAAAAGGGCGTGGCCACGGGCGACGTCACTTCATCAGAAAGTCAAGTCACCACTTTTCTGGGTTTCAATTTAATTAAAGTTTCTATTTATATTCATATATAGTTAAAGTGATATTACTATAATAATCTGAGATACAATTATTTACATCTAATAAATTATGTGTAATTAATAGGATCATAGTAAATAGCACTTTGCAAACCATGTTTTTAAAAGTTTATTATTATATTGGTTAATAAAACAACTGTATTTTTTTGTTATTATAAACTATTTGCTATGATACATGATTAAGGGATGTTTTTAGTTATTTACAAATTTCCTCTGTGCATTTATTTTGATATCTATTTGTTTTCACTGTTACCTCTTTTACCCATTTACCTGTGTCACCTTATTTGCCACCCTAGGCTGCTCCACCCTTTTGGAGATTTTTGTAAGGAACGCAGTGTGTGGCAATCCTCCTTGTTTAAATTCTTAAAACATAAATATATATATATATAAAGTTTTGTCCCAAAAAAGTAAGCATTGTAAGGATGTACCATTTTAACTTTTTGAACAAAATTAAACAAATAATTGGAATTTAAGATCAAACAATTCACCACCTCTGATTTTAAGACTGTGAGGTAAAAAGAGTTCTTCCTAAATGTATCAACATCTCTCAACTCTGGTTTCGGTCAACATTATTAAAAAAAAAGATGTTTCTGGTGAATCTGTTACTGTTTTGTCTCTCGATAAATGTACTTAAAGGCTCCGGAGCTGAATGATTAATGCATTTGTGAATTCATTTAAGGAAACAGAATTTGATAAAGCTATCAATCAGCTTGAGGATGGTACAATGATGATGGTGGATTGGCTTTTTATCCATGACTTTTATTGCTTGATTGTATGCAGAGGCTATACGTTTGGTTGCAGTAGGTGCAGCCTGTGCCCATGATGTCATGTATATCAGGGCGGCCTGGTTTAAAATATAGTTTCTGTTTAGATTGAAACAGTTAATATTTATTACTTATTATTTTTGAGATTTTCTTTATATGTTTGTCAAATGTAAGTTAAAGATCTAGAACCTACCCAAGATATTTAAATTTTGTGACAGAATTATCTTTTTCATTTTGTAAAAGAATATTGAATTTTTGTATGAAATCAAGATTTTTAATGGAAAAGCACATGGATACATTGTGTTCATAGTTACAAGCCGTTGGCCAACTAGGTACCTGAATAAAAACCATGAGGTAAGTCACTTTTTACTATGTGTATGAATTTCAATACTTAGACTTAGACAACACAATCCTACTTGATACGTTCATAGAGGCGTTTAAACTGTCGGATCTGGAAAGACAGGATGCCGATGAGTGAAACCACCATCAGCAGAAAAGGGTATATCCTCCTCTGCATTCATATCTACATCTCAGGGGTTACTCCTGTCAAAGAAAAAACTAAATGTGACAGTTACAGTGTATAAAAAGTGGTGGTTAAAGTTACTATATTTAATTCACACCAATCCACCCTAGCAGTAATCACATGGAGACACACAGGGAGAGGAGCAGAACCGGGGAGACTGGAGCTACCAGTTTATGGATAATAAACTGGTAGCTCAATTTCAGATCAATTTACCATTGGCATAAGCCTACGGGAAAAAAAATTCTTTAGCATATACTATAATTGCACAACCATGTCTGTTTTAAAGAAAGAGTAAGAGTACTTTTACCCCCCTCTGTGTTTGATGGAAGAATATTTTTATGTAAAAATTGTATGTATATAAAATATATAATGTGTTTTCTCATCACAGCTAGTTCAACCTGTTGTCCTCACTGTCATTGTTACCAAATATGCATTCCACGTACAGGTGTGTCTAACAGATAAAGGGCCAGGGCAGAAAGGAACAGAAGATCTTTGACAAGCCCTGGAGATGGATGTAAAGGCATATTTATCCCGTTTTGGATGCAAGGTCCCAGCAGAACCCACTCTGGACACACTGCGTTCCATGCACATTCAACACCTGAGGTCAGTGCCTTTTGAGAACCTCACTTTCCACAGCGGAGGACGAATCATACTTGACCTGCAAGTTGTTTATGACAAGATAGTAAACCAGCATCAAGGAGGCTGCTGCTTTGAGAATAATATGCTTTTCAAGTGGCTACTCACCAAACTTGGTTATCAAGTGGTTATCCTTGGTGCCCAGGTTAAAAGCTTCCTAACAGGGTGCTTTGATCCACCTTGTTCCCATATGGTGCTCTTGGTGACCCTGGATGGACAGCGATGGCTTTGTGACGTTGGCTATGGTGTCCCAGGCTTCTTTTACCCCATGTCCCTGGAGACGAGTGACCCCCAGGAGCAGGGCCATAGGGTGTACCGCATCCGTCTGGACAACGGGATGCATTTTTTGGAATGGCAAAAGGAGCAGAACAACGGGCCGGACGGAGAATGGTTCATCATTTACAAGTTCACCCTTCAGCCTCGGTGTTGGGAGGACTTCACTGAGATGTGCGAATTCCACCAGAGCTCTCCTCACTCCATGGTATTCTCCAAGTCCCTGTGCACCGTTCATACACCAGGAGGAAAAATTTCCTATGTTGGCCAAAAATTAACCATTACTAGCTTTCCTTCAGCAGAAACAGGAGGGCTGTTAAAAGTAGAGGCAATGGAACTCAAGGATGAGGAGATTCCTCAAATGCTTGATGAGAAATTTGGAATAAGACTGAACTCTCCACTCGTCTCAAAAGATGACGCTGTTTTACCCCATGTTATCATGTATTAATGTGAGGAATGATAACACAACACATACATATGTCACCAACGGGCTCCTTAATCAGACATAGTTTGTGTGATTTCTAAGGGTTTTATATTGTTAAGAAGCAACGGTCTATTTCACTTTTTTGATTTGTGTGGATGCTTGTGAAGAATGTTTTTGGCAAATCTTAAATTTCTTTCTAAAACTATATTTTTTTTAGTGTATAGGGGGCATAATTGAGGTAACTGACATCATATTAATTTGTTTTTAATTATATTTTATGTATGTTTTAATGTTTTGTCTGTATTTTATCACAAATGTGAATAGGTTTGATTGATTGAAATTGGTCAGATGTGTGTTCAGGGCTGGGGGGTTAGGTACACACAGTATGTTGAAGTTAGAGGCTGTCAAATATACCCGACTTCCCAATTTCAATCCAAAATGGCCTACTTCATATTTTATGTTGGGTACACTGTGGAGAATCACTGTAACAAAGTTTCATTGCTCTCTGCCAAAGTAAGTGTGTCCAGAGTCCCATAGGGGTCATAAACATGGGGGCGCTATAGACACATTCTTTATTTGACCTCTTTAATTTCCATATGTACGTTAAATATAGTCTAGCCCGGATCACTGTGCCAAAATTCATGAGATTTTCTTTATGTTCATCAGATTTAATTAAAATGCACCAGGGAATTAATTAGTTAATTGATCAATTATTATTCAACGTAGAAGTACCAAACTCATCCAGTTTGGCATCTTTATTTGTACATGTGTGTAAAACTTGAAGCTGATCTGGCAATTAGTTTTTGAGTTATCGCATTCACATGTATATTATCTGTGGATGCGCACCAACATAATACCATAATATTGTTGTGTCGCTGATATAAATATATGTTTAGGTTTGCTTATACATTAGCTGCGGTTTATTAAATGCTCACGGTTATGTAGATTGGTTTTAAAGAAATGAATTAAATCCACATGAAATAAAGCTAAATTGTCTGTTTTATTTAATAAATTAAACACACATTTTTAAGATGTACAATAATCATAGCATTAATCCACATAGTCTTTAAGACAAAGTCTGTGTTCAAAATATTTACACATGTACAATTACCAGGCAGCACTTTACAAAGCAAGGCATGAATGACAATACAAATGTTGAAATCAATCACTTTGCTTCCGTCTTTTGACAAAGGCGAAACTTCACTGCCTCTTAATTATAATACATTTTTGTGTCCCAACATGATCCAAACACAGGTAGGTCATAATATCCACCATGATTGACAGGTGATTCAAAAGGTTTACAGCCTGAAAACATGTGTATGCATGATGTGAAATTACTCTGTCACAGAATGAGAGGTTTGAACTGAGCTAGCTCTTCCCGTTTTGCGTTCATAGTTTACAAGCCGCTGGCCAACTAGGTACCTGAAAAGAAACATGAGGTAAGTCACTTTTTACTATGCGTATGAATACTTTCAATGTGTACATCCAGAATAGACAACAAAATCCTTACTTGTCATTTTTTATGTGTTCATAGAGGCGTTTAAACTGACGGATCTGGAAAGACAGGATGCCGATGAGTGAAACCACCATCAGCAGAAAAGGGTATATCCTCCTCTGCATTAATATCTCCATCTCAGGGGTTACTCCTGTCAAAGAAAAAACAAAACAAAAGTGGTGGTTCAAGTTACTATATTTAATTCACAAATATAATAAATAAATAGTTTTTATATTTTCAACTTGACACACCTACAGCAGGCACCACCCCAGCAGCAATCACATAGGGCACACACAGGGAGAGGAGCAGAACCGAGATGACTGGAGCTGCCAGTTTACGGATAATAAACTGAAGATCAATGTTGCGAATACCATTGGCATAAACCTAAGAAAAAAGATTATTATTTAGTATATACTATAATTTCCAATAACAACCATGTCTGTTTTAAAGGCAGTCTTAAACTCACACTACCCTTGTCCAACAGCCCAGTACAAAATAGAATTAACTCTCCCCCATCTGGCCTATAGTGACATTATGTCATATATTAAAAAAACAATAATTTAACATTGGTGTAGAATAAAGGAGATATCCATTGTGTCATAACTAGGCTTTTTTTGAGTTATCGCGTTCACAGCTACAATCTGCGGAAGCGGAAACTCTTGTTTTGCTGATATAATTATTATATGTGTGCATTGCTTTTGGTTAATATTTTGAAATATCCATCATAGAAATACCTGCTCAATAACAGTCTTCAACCACCACTGCGGTCCCATTAGTGTGATTGCAGCAATAATTTTTGCATGTAGCACTCCAAGAGCCCAGTCCTGCGTCATAAAGTTATAAAATATTAAGTAGTCAAAAGGTTTGATATTATGGAAATAAACTAAGTCAGTAAACTGTCATACCTGCCATGGGTAAAAAAGAGGGGTTTGGTCCAGTGGGACTCTGAGTGGAGCAACAATGACCAGTTCAAACAGCAGTCCAAGGAGCAGAGGGATAACACCAGCAACCAGCAGAGCCACAACCAGGGTCTTCAGAATCTACAGCAAGAGGTTAATGAAGTTTCTGTCATAAAGTCAAGCTTTGTGTTTGTATAAGGTATTAAACTTGACAATTAATATGTACCATAAGTGTCCACTCCTGAACTTTGCGCATAATGACACTGCGGCCCTGGGGCATCCACGCCAACAGGACGGTGACTCCTCGGATAGACAGCCAACACACATAGAGGCCGCATGCTGCAGTGTAAAGCTCATGGATTTTAGCGTTTCCAGTCCAAAAGGACATCAGCCACCGCCCAGTGAATACTGAAAACACAAAATTACACCCATACAAGCATAGTCTCTAATTGTGGTTTGAGCATGAGTCAAAAAAATAACAGGGCTGTAAGTTCTTGTAAATGTGGAACTCTTACCTGGAAGGGTTAAGCAGACAAGACTGGCCACTAGCAGCGTTATGCACATGAAGGCAATCAGCAACACAATCTAGAGCAAATATAATAAGAATTTATTATAAATACTAAATTAATGTAAGAACTAATTAAAGCAAAGCGATCTTATTTTGTAATAATCTACAGACAAAGATCTAATGTATAAAAAAGATAGTGTAACATTGTTATGCTGATAACGACCTATATAAATTCATGAATGTTGCTTGAGTTTAAAAAGCTTTGGTATCTTACTCTAAATGGGAAGCGGAGGGGTCGGTGGTAGGGCTGGAAGCCTACTGGGCCTCCCTGTTGAAGAATAGCTTGATGTGCTGCATGTAGTCCCTCACCAACAGCCGGTGCAGGATTATTATTGTTGTTATGGTGACCTGGGGCAGGGTTGTTATTATTGTTGTTGTTCACAGGCTGGTTTGCATCATTGTCTTCCTGCTCTCCAAGGAGGTATGAATGAAGGTCACTTAGGGGGAAAGCAAATAAAAATGTATAATATAAACGTATAAATAATATGTTTTGAGTTTTAAGTGAACCTACAGCAAATATCCAGCACTAACGGTCCACGCTCTGACCAGGCCTTTGAGCCACTGACGAGTATGGCCCTGTTCCAACAGAGCGGGCAGCACCACCTGAAGTAACAAGAGCTCCAAGGACAGCTCACTGACCGGGGCATCACTGAGGGCAGACAAACAAGACAGATGTATTTGTATTTGAAATCACATTGTAAAACTTAGGTATTATTTTTCTTGATTACCTGTAGAGCATAACATTGTATGGGAGGAAGGCCGGCAGTAGTAGTTTAATCAGCCTAATGGGAAGCCATAACATGAGGAGTACAATGGATCCAAACACAACCACAGACAGAATAAAACGCCTTAGATGTCTGTAGATGGGCAGGTGGATCATTTCTTGCACTGGGTTAAAATCAGGGTCATTGAGGTTTCTCAGAAACCACAGCACACCAGGCCTTAGAACCTTAACACAACAAATAGATTAATTCAATTAAAAACAGCTCAGGAGTAGTTAGTGGTTAGTTCTTGGAAACATACCTCTCTCAGGAGCAGGATGAATGAAGCGAAATAGAAAACATAAACCATTCCAACGAGCCAATGCAGAAACATGGTTGTGCCCGGCGCTGATTTAAAACTTAACTCTCGGTCTTTAAGTGAAGCATCAAACATCTCCTACAGAAAGAAACATTTTAGTTTTGGTTTTATAGTAATTACATTTTGTGTTATAAGACTGTTATATGTCTTATACAGCAACAAACAAGGATGGGTGTTTGTTTTTTGTTCATCAACATTTCTTTTGTTTGTGAGTTATTCTAAAAGTCACATTAACATAATTGCAAAGAGTCTTACTAAGGAGCAAATATCAAGCCACCAGCCACAGATGAGTGGAAATACACCTATTTCCACAACGACCAGAAGAGACACCTGTAATACAAAGCAAACCAGTATCTCAATAATAAATCCTTCATTCTAGGAACTCTGTGACTATGTTTTTGCTTCTAGGAAAACTGGCCTAGTAGAAAAAACACACAAGTCCTGTCCAATGATGTTACCTTAACAACTATGTAGCAGACACCCAGGAGACGTCGTGATCGCTGAAACCTGACCAGAGCTGCTAGTCCCTTAGGCAGCCATTAAGGATTATAAATTTAAATATTAATATATAGATACTAAAGTAGTGTTTTCTTGCTCTGACATGTAAAAGATAACTGCAGGCAAAAAGGAATAAAATAAGACTAAAAAGGATACGTGACAAAGGATCAGGGTCATAGCCAGCAATATGTAGCCCACAATGGTTGTAATTAAACCCTCAAAGTGAGATGCTTGCACCTAAAAAGTGAAAAAAAGTGTTCATAAATTTGACAACCATAACCTGATAATAGTTGAATTGAGAAGTTCCTTACATAATCTTTAAAACCAAGACCAACCACAGAAAAGTGTCCAATGTGGTAAGGACAAAATGCTGAAACACAAATCAGAGGTAACCATAAGCAAAACAATACATTACAAAAGCTTTAATGTCTACAGTGAACTTTGTATGTTCCATTGTACGTACCAAAAACCAGGATGAAGAGTGTGTTGAGAGACACAACCCAAAACACATGCTCCTAGAAAAAGATTCACAACATAAAAAACTTATTGAAATTGAATCTAAAATAATACACTATTAAGATGCTGAAGACTTACCAAAAATACAAGTGAACCATCAAGACCAAGCATCTGTAAATAAATAAAAGACATGTCACACCATTTGGGTAAATACTCATTTCTGAAACTGTTTATGAAATTGCTGTTACCCGTTCCCAAGTAAGCTCTTCTGCTGCCCTGTCCCACTCCAAAGCATTCCAGTTCATGTCGTCTACAAAAAGAATCAATTAACTTTAAAAGGTGAGGTTCATGATAATCGTAAAAGCAGCACAAGAAAAAAAAATGTTTATCATTAGCCATTTAGAGCTGAAATGTAAACTGAAAATGTTTCATCACCCAACTTAAAACAGATACATCTATGCTTTAAAGTGGCACTAAACTAAGTGACTAATGTTTACCCTGTGCTCCATTGTTGGCGTCAGCATCTTCAGCAGCTGCTCCCTCCTCCTCTAGCTCTGGATCATCGGGCTGGTCTGGGGGAGCGTCAGGGGGCTCAGGGTCTGCCTCATTCTGGGCCGGAGGATCAGGAACCGGCTGGGGAGCAGGAGGCTCTTCAGCTGCTCTTTGACCTGCAGCTTGTGCCTAAGGACAAAGTCAAATTATAACTGACTAACAAACAAACTAGCACTTTCTGTAATTATAAAAACCCATTTGAAATTAAAAAGTAAAATAAGTAAAACCACTGTACTTTTTAACTCCTGCCAAAACTACTGACATATCACTTTGATGAAAAGATCATAGCACCTCATTGGCTTGTCCAGCTGCATTTGGGGGTGGTGGCTGTTGCTGCTCTAACCATTGAGGAGCACCACCGTGGACTATTTGTTCCCTGAGCCACACGAGGCTAATGAACGCACACAAGGTGCAGGTAACCACAAAGCAGCCCTGTAGGCAGTCTGCAAGCAGGTTTTCTCTGTGAAAACAAACAAAAAATACAAAGCTGACCTAAAATCAAATATTCATTGTTCTGTTATACAGTATACATTTGATTATGGTAGTATATTGCCCTGCTCTATAATACTTACGTTGAGAGCATGTCCAGGGGCAGTGTCAAAAGTGAGCTCACAGAGCCAGTAAAGAGACACTTGTAGATGCGACCTGGAGCCAGGACAGAATAAGAAAAATACATGTTCAAAAACTATGTACAAAAAGCACATGCAATTTCAGAAATTGATTAAAAATGCAAAGTGATTTATTCGGCAGTCTGCAAAAGGACATTTTGATGTACAGTGAAGAAAACAAGTATTTGAACACCTTGCTATTTTGCTATTTCTCCCACTTAGAAGTCATGGAGGGCTCTGGAATTTTCATCGTAGGTGCATGTCCACTGTGAGAGA